>JAAGNO010001575.1:0-14379 GCA_033439905.1 Ceryle rudis | reverse complement strand
GGGGGGGGGGGTTTGGTCCTGAAAATAGAGGAAAAGGATATGGTCATCATCTTGAAATTCACTTACAGTAATCAATTTCTCCTTTACCAGAAAATCAAAAGCATGTCAAGACTTGATGCCAAAGGCTAAATAACTACACCCTGAAACAATGACGGTTTTGATCAATCAGGTTTTTGCATTTACAAGCATGTCTCCACAGTTGGTTTATGAAAGTAACACTGACAGTGGACCCTTACAATAGCTCCTCAAAACAAAAAGCAAGCCCATAAGTTAAGAGCTGAGCTTACTTAGAAGAGCACTGAATTAAGCCCAAGACCTATTAATACCATACTATTCATTTATAAATGTGTTGCCAAGCCAAAGTAAACAGATTTTAAATTATCTTTGCCTACCTTGAGCATACAAAGTCAGAACAGCCTGAATGGCTACATACACCCCCGAAAACTGGTATGTCTCAAACATAACCTGTAAGATGAAGGCAAAAATTAATGACCAAAACAGGCAAATCCTTAAATTTCACAGATGTTTGAAAACTGTATTTCCAAAATCCATATTTTTGCCAATCTAAAACACTCTGCACGAAATTTCATCACACAAATGCTACACAAACATTTGAAACCTACTTGCTGTATGTAAGTGGTCCATTCAGTTCCATACCTTACCTGTTCACACAGGACAAACCATATGAAATATCCCACATGCCTTTAGCAAGAAAAGTGAATACTTAACAAGAAACCCACGCACCAGGTTCTGCAGTTTTACTAAGCCTTTTTCCAAAGTGTTTAATGAGTGGGAGGCAAGCCAACTATCTCATTCTTGAAGTGTGACGTGGGAATAAAATGTCGGTTAAAGGTGTACACTCTAACGAATTTCAGGGGCGTGCTTTCATTCTTTGTATCAAGCCCTACAGCCGTTGTACACCTGCAGACTATGTCAAGTAAAGACCAAAGATGACTATGTATATGGGTCTAGAATACACCCGGTGTCATAGGTTGCTCTCTGCACCTAGGCTGCTACCTTCCCTTCTTATAGCACAATTGATGCCAAACTCCTAGAACTAATGCAAATCCCACTGCAGTTGAACATTACAGATAGAGCTATAATGTTGTGTAATGTTTTTGCACACTGCAAAACACAGGTCTGCAGAACTCTTACTGAAATATGAAAAGTAACTGCCTGTCTTGTAGACTCAATTCCCTTGACCACTGAAATAGTTTCAATGAAGAAAGAGACACTAAGACTAAAGGATGAAGAGTTTATAGGATGTAACACTAGAAAGGCCAAGTAAACAAATCGTACTGTACAGTTTTCCCTTCAAAATGCTTTACCAAGAAAAATGGATGAACTCCAGTTAGGCCAGCACACACAGAAGTTTTGCTTTTGCTATTCTGCAGCCTCACGAGTACTTCTACAACTTCTAGGATTAGAAATGGATTAAAACTTAAGTACTCCCAACAGCTCAAGTAAAAGATATCTACACATTTTTAACGAAAAAATGCATGGAAATTTTAGAATTCCACTATTTAAAGAACCTCCTCTGTTAGAATCGCATGGTTTTAAATAGCTAGCTCACATCAAAAACGTGGATCCTTGCAAAGTCAACTCACTTTTTTTCATAGCTGTATCGAGCACACCACAAAAGCCCTGGGAAAACTGAGGCTGCTTTCTTTGGAGTACTCTCCATGAGCATACGGCATATATCAGAATTCAAGCAGAAAGGAACACTGAAGGGCTGAGCTGCAGAGAACCCTGCTGTAAGAACATCATGGTTTGGGTTTTTATGAAACCCCAATGTGAACTGGGTAGTATAAAAGGAAATTTAATACAGTAGCCAGGTGCATGGGGCTAAGTGTTACCAAGACTTATAAGGCTGGGTAGTAGCTGCCGTACTGGCCACAATTTAGCGCGCACACAATAGCTTCAGAAACAAGAAGCAAAAGCGCCTACCAGAAAAGGAACAGCTGAAAAAGGTCATTCTATTTGAGTAGTCATGGTCTAAAACTAGTGCTATGCCAATGGGTGAGCCTTTCAAACAACCTGAGCGCTTACAAAATGAAAAACTAATTTAAGAAAAATCTAAATTATCATCTTCACACAACAAAATTAATATTTAAAAGGCATTAGTTATTGCCTTCACATGTTATACTAAACCCCAGAAGCCATGCAGGCCTTTGGGGATTTTATTGTTTTCTCAAGATATCTAGGTCTGTTCTATTTGATGTGAAAAATGCCTGATTGTGGGACATATATGTTAAAAAATATTAATGCAAATGCTTTGTGGGATGTTCTGAAAAGATTCTTCTTGTGACAGCAGCTTTTGGATTACCTATGAAATGATGTTCTAATTGGACATAGAAAGGAAGAACTATAAATTGGGGAAAAGATAATAAAATATTGGGATGGGATTAGAAGTGACTGTGCTGAGTATCTCTGCAACTACATGGTAATGCCATTACATTCTGGCTGATCCAGAGTATGACAGAATGAGAATGCAGCAGATAACTAGAAAAAAAAAAAACCACCACCACCAAAATACCCCCAAACAAACAGCAAACACTGTTACACCAACAAGCAACTGGTGTCTCATATGTGCTATGAAAGAAACAGCACTTTAAGATACACATTTTACAATATAGCTGTCATGTGAACACTTGCTGCTATTACTGTGTAGCTTATTTTGATGGAGTGATGGGATGAGGAGAGAAAATTACTGGAAATAGAATGAAGTGCAGCATGTACAATCATCTATCATCTTGATATGGTCCAGATGACTAAGATTTTTTTTTAAAATGCTACTGCACTGTATCTATTTACTGCAGGCTTTATAGAAAACCTTAATTCAGTCCTCTGCTGCATCCTGGGCTAGCCTCCCTGGGAAGGAGGAGTCCATGTCAAAAATGAAAGTACAATTATGTTGTAGTTTAAACCTACATATTGCTATTCCATAACTTCATACTTCCAACAACACTGCTCCATCTGGTAAGCATCATCCCACTCAAGCATCAGTGTCCTCTGAATCTTTACTGGCTTATAGAAGTGCAAGTAATTTAAAGTAGTAAACAAGCATCCAGTATTTAGTAACCAACGTATCTTAATTATGTGAAGATAAACATGTATTTTCAAGTCTGTGTCTTGCTGGTGATAGGGCTTGAGACAAGAAGCCCGCTTATAGCTTTTGAATGAGGTCAGCTTGTTTGAATTTAACCACAGCAGCCTACACAACTGTGGCTGAGGACAAGTTTCTTGGTAGAAAACAAGAAAACTACTTTGCCTCAGACAGTTATCATGTGTTTCAAGAAGTTAAGAACTCTTAGCAATGCTTCAGTGACAGTATCTATTAGTTTCTACTAGACAGACATACCTCCACAATCTTCTCCCTGTTTTTGGTTGGATTCATCGGAGGTTCTGTGAGCAGTATTTTACAATTTTTTGTGTCAATATTAAGTTTTTCTGGTCCAAATGTGTAATCCCACAGGTGCTTCATATCATCCCAGTTCCGAACTATGCCATTCTCCATTGGATAATTTACTTCCAGCATTGAGCGTAATTCACTTGCTTCATCACCAACCATGAGATCCTATAAAATTTTAATATAGAAACACGTCAGCACTTGCAAAATTTTCCCAACACCAAAATCCTCAAGAATGACAGTGAGCTGCTCCAACCTGTGTCCAGCTGTGTTCTTAAACACCCATGTTTTAGAATTTTTCAGGTACTTAGGAGAAAAGGAGAATATATTCCGTGTAGTATTTAAATTTGGTTGTTACCCATCCAAACCTTTTCCAAAATAAACTTTGTTAATTACATTCTTTGATTAACCTTAAACAAACCAATAAACCCTGCTACAGCTACCAAAAAGACCTTTATATCTAGAGATGTTTTTTCCACTAACAGCTCCAAAATTCTTTTATCAAATACTAATTTCAAAAGGCTGAGATGAAAAATAGCAAGTAAGGGTAGTATGTGGGATTGGCAGAGTATTTTTCCATGCATGTTGCAAATTTTTGTGCATGATACCAAAACAGGAATAATGAGTGGTGAACAAGCTTACCAAACAGTAGCAAAAGCAAGTAAGAGATTAGAAGTTTCACACTAGGCATTAAAAGAAATAATGGTTTACATATTGCCTGCCAGTAGGGTGTGAAGAGACATCTAAATATAAAATATACCCTTATCCGTTCCATGCCAGAAGTCCCAAGCCAAAAACCCCAGCAATGCACTCTTACACAAACCCAACCAACTAATGCATAGCTTGTATAGTCATTTGACACTGCTTAAGCAATCTGTTTATTAAACTTAATTATGCAAACAGTGCACATTCAAATTAGTAGCATCACATCTTCTCCTTTCCCACGGATTCCCCAGAGGAAGTGTGCACAGTAATATCTTATCTTTGCTCCCTGTTATATCCCCTATTTTTCTACAGAAACCTCAATTTATTTAGCCTAGAAAAAACATATTTCTAGGTACCAATAGCACTGTTTCCATACTAGTAGTATATTCATTTCATTGCAAAACCCCTGTCTGCTTCATACAAAAACACTGCACTTTGCAGTTACTGTAGCACAGGAAACTTCAAAGAGAGGCTTTAAACTACTACTCAGTACTAAGGAAAAAAAACCCAAAACAAACAGACAATCAAAAATCCAGTGTCCGGTTTATAATACCTTTTCTAAGTAGTAACCTAAACAATTACTGCTGACTGCATAGAAAAGTTAACTGAAAACTGCTTCAATCAAACCATCCTCCTTCTCAAGGAGAGCGGTTGCTCTCCCTGAGAAGGTGCTCTGCTTTCCCTTACACAATAGATCACCGTACAGAAGACAGAAGATTCCAACATTTTAAATTAAAAATTAAAATTTTATATGTACTCTCGTGAAAGCATACTATGAAAACTCCACCATGCAGCTATGTTACTCCTGAGAATTTAAGACAACAACTCCAGCAGATAGAAGAATCAGAAGCCTTTTTTGTGCATTGTTCTTTGAAGTTCATTGTTCTATGAAGTTCTATGCTGATGAACAGGACATAGCCCAGGAAAAGCTGCTATTCAACTGGGCAATGAAAGCTGCACTGAACTTTCACGTCCTTATAAAACAAAGTTAAAGGGCAGAACAATTGTTCTCAAGAGCTAAGTAACAAACATGCACACTTGGAAGGTGAAGAGGAAGAAGGACAGCACAACCAGATTTGCAGAGAGGAACCTGTATCATGACATTTAATGTTTCTACCACTTTGCTACCCAGTAAATTCATTTTTCTGGCTGAAACCTGAAAGTTTCTTCAAGCTCATGGTGTGAAAAGTTAAATAGAGCAATTTCTACTGTTAAAGTTGCTGAGCTCACATTGATCTTTCAGAGTCATTCTTACATCTTGCAAAACTACAGGTTATGTAGCATTTAGAAGCAATACATAAAATATTGTCATTAATTAGTTGCTCGTAAACTAAAGCAATGAACAACATCCCAAATAAGTATGTATTAAAATGTAGGGCAAGACAAAACAATGAATAGCAACAAAAACCCAACATAAGAGCTACGAGGTCCCATCAAGCAAAAATGGTAAACAAAAAGGAGAGGGGCACCTCACTTACCATCTTTTTGTTATTCTACTTCAACAGGTCAAGAAAAATAAAGAAAGATAGAAGCAAGAAAGTCAGAAAAGGCCTACATGAAATTATCAAATTATTTTAAGTACACAGTAGATATAGGCTGAAAAGAGATGCATGTACATCAGGAAATCTGAGTGTAGTTAGGGCTGAACTAATATTTTCAGGTTCTCAGATTAAAATGTCTCCTTAAAGGAAGCTATTGCTACACATCAGCAAAATGTCGTGTTTATGCCTCTTATGTTGTAAACCAGGTCAGTATATCTGCCTATTTCTCATATACAGGAGTCTGTGCAGAAATGTTCTGTAACACTGGAGTTTTATCCTGGGCAAGACATTTATCTGAACTAGACAAGACTCCACCCAAGGCATTTGACCGTAACTAGCTCTGACAAATGCTAAATTTAAATTTTCTTTTAAAAATTACACTTTAAATACCCCAAGAACTGAAAACATTCACCTATAAGGAGCATAATCTGTTCATCTATCATGGAACAAATACCCCAAAAGAATCAAATAAAAAAAATATTTACTTGAATTTTGGCATCTACTCTCAGAATGGAAATAAGCACTCGTGAACTGCAGTAAGAGCAGTGTCTCAAAGCTCCTTCCCTATAGCAAGCTGTGGAGGTAGGAAGATATAATAACTAAAGCAGTCAGGAAGTGCTAGGAGGTATATGATGTGTATGTTCACAAGCACTGTCCAAAACAATTTTTTGTCCAAAAGCCATTTTTATGATTTTTAAGCAAAATAATCCCAGTAATAACTGAACTTTTGTCTTTATGCCCCCCTGAACTCTCCTACTCTCTGAGTAGGAGAAAAAGGCTGTTCAGCCTGTTGATGGCTGAAATGAGAGTCCAGAAGGAAAACATGAACAAAGCAACTTGAAGTCATTAACAGATGGATGATAAGCACTGTTTTGATCAGCTTCCAGACTCTTCTCACAGAGTTTCTGAGTTTCAGAGGAACGACAGCCTTTCTAAAGGGTTTTGAAAAGGTAAACTGATTATCTTAGTAAGAATAATTCAGGGGCACACAAATATAGGTGACACTGTTGTGGGTGTCTACTACAGACCACCAAACCGGAGAGAGGATGTTGGTAAGACCTTCTACAGGCAGCTGAAGTAGCCTCAAGATCATATGCCCTGGTGATCATGGGTGACTTCAACACCCTGATATTTGTTGAAAAGGCCACACAGTGAAGCATACTCAGTCCTGCAACGTATCAGTGACAACTTCCTGATGTAGGTGTCAAAAGAGATAAGGAGTAGGGGAATGCTGCTGGACCTTGCACTAACGAACAAAGGTCTCATTGGGGATGTGAAAGTTGGGGGCAGCCTTGGCGATAGTGATCATGACATGGTAGACTTTAGTATCATATGAGGAAGAAGCAGGGCAATAAGTAAGATTGCAACCCTGGACTTCAGGAGGGCTAACTTTGTGCTCTTCAAAGACCTACTTGGAGGAATCCCTTGGGCTAAGACTCTAGAAGGTAAGGGGGCCCAGGAGAGCCGGTTGATACTCAAACATTACTTCCTTTGAGTAAAAAAATCAAGTAGAGGAGGCAGAAGACCAGCAGGGATGAGCAAGGAGCTGCTGGAAAAACTCAAGTGGAAGAATGAAGTTCAGAGCACGTGGAAAAGGGACTGGTCTCTTGGGAGAACTACATGAACACTGTCGGGGTTTGTGGGGATGCAACTTTCATAAAGATTTACCATGACTTCCCTGAAGAAATTGTCACTTTAAGTCCAAGTAGATATTTGAAGAAACACCTCTCCACATGTCTTGTAAGAGAAAGGGAGATGTTTTCCCTCTCCTTACAGAAACTCCCATCTACGGTGAAAGGGAAAGATCACCATCCTTTCAACCCAGTTTTCCCAGCTGAGATAAAATAAGCAGTATTGCAATATTAAAAAAAAGAAAGAAAGCAAGCATTTCTCATGACTTTCATCCTCTTGACTTCCTAGTATGGGCTCCTGCTGATACTACCAGCTTTTTACAGGCAGCAGCAGAAATCAGATAACTGAAGTCCTCATTTTTGCCCATGGGGTTCTGAAAATAAGGAACAAGGCTGGACAGATTTTTTTTATTATTTTTATTTTTCCTTTTACTAATCTGCTGCTTAGAAGCAACAAGGAAAGCACAATTGAAAGCCTGTAAGCGTGCGGTTCTACTTGACAGGCCTAAGTGAGGGCTTTTCCATTGTCTCCTGCATCTCCCTCAAGTTCCCACTTCTGCCTTGCTCTCAAACTGGAGCTTGCACAATTGTCTAGTAAATTGACTAGCAGTCGAAACTTTACCTGACAAAGAAATCACTCTTTCTCAGCTGGATCAGCTCACTACAGTGGCCCACCACATGCCTGCACAAGCAGTATGACCAGAACAAAGTGAGAATACATGTCAAGAAGGGAGGACATGGCCATGGTAGGGCCAAGACATTTATTGAAGCCTCTGTTCTAGAAGCAACTAGTAACATTTGAAGTGTTACTCTGTAATTACAAAATAAAGTGAGAAATTACAGCTCCCCAGGCTTCATAAAAAGGTTCTCAAACAGTGGTTCCCCTCCCGTTTCAAGCTTGGAATAACATCTCAAGGCAAAGTAGTCTGAACACAGCCTCTCCATCTCTTAACTGGGGTGGTGTACCTACATCTATCAACAGCAAAAAAGAAAACAAAACAAAACCAAGAGAAACAATGAAATGCAAACACAACCAAGGATAAACTTCTCATACAAGATCACAGACGATCAACTGTGAGTAGAACGCAAACAGTATAAAAAGACCTGGAATTTCCAGCATCTCTTCAGCATTGTCTCAGAATCTCGCTCAGTGACAAATATCAACTACTTCTGATTTCTGCCTTCTAATCTTGATACATAATTGGCATTTGAAGCCTGTTTTTGCCCAGAACCACTTGACTCCTGCTGCCACTTCAGCTGTACTATCTGAAGGCCTCCAGTGCTATAGACTACCCTCTTAATGACTTTGTCAAACTAAAACCCAATACAGAAATCAATCAGGAGATAGTGAAACAGCATAAAGAGGAATTAAGGAAAAAGCATTTCCAGACATTACATAATTCCAAAACTGCCCTAAATATTTTTATCTGTCTGAAGGGAATAATAATGAAAAAAATCTTACCTTGATTTCAATGTTTCCCACTTTAGCAGTTGATCTTATAATGGGTCTTCCCACCAAAGCTGGAAAAATGTGCTCTGGAAAATTTGAGCCTGCATAGCCACATTTCACAAACTGAAAAGGAAGAAATAACCTTGTTAGAACATGCATTAGTTTTGTTTACTGATAGAAATCTGGTTTGGGGTAAAAAAAATAAAAGCCAAAATTTAAAAACTTCTGTGCAACTGGAAACCAACTGGATTTATACATTCAAGTCAATTTTACACATTTTGCATGATGCATAGATCTATAAAACCAAATTATTTTCCAGAATGTTTTCTGAATCAGACTGACAGATTTTTGAGAAATAATATGAAAGCAACTAAGTACATTGAAATGTAGTTTAAAAAAAAAAAAGAGAGAGAGTTTGCTCTCTGAATCTGCATTTCCTGCCACTCTATAGAACACGTCTCTAGCAACCTGAAACCCATCATTTTGTAAAGGATCACGGCACCCAATAGGACCAAATCAAATCACCTCTCCAATGAGAGCACAAGGTTGTATAACGAGTTACACATCAGAAAACAAAACAAAACCTTGTGAATTCAGGTGTTAACACTGCTACAAAAAGTGTTTAATAGCATGTGCGATTCAGATGCATTTCTCAGAGTTTTATAATTTTCAGGGTTTCTTTTTAGGGATAAACATATGAGTTTGCAGCAAGCATTTCTAACAACAGCACAACCAAAACAAGCTCAGCTGATGGTAGCTCACACCAAACAGGATACTCCAAAAGAGTGGTTTTTACCCAAGTATGTACTAAAGGAAGCTTTATATCACTGGATCCCGAAGGGTATACACTAAGAAAACAGTGAGGATTAACTGAGCATGCACACACTCACAAAATATATATATATATATATATATAGCCACTAGAGGAAGCTCAGTTGTAAAACAGTAACTTTAAATGTGCCAGCAAGAAGTTACAATTCTAGGTAACAAGGATCAACAAATTATGCTCTTCAGCTACCCTACTCATTCATATATCCTATTCCGATGTTGTGCCTGCAGTTCATATAGAGGAGGCTTCTCTTTTTTGGATGCATACTTTGCTTACTGCAATGTACTGGCACACCAGAACGAAATCCTGTCGTCCCAACGTATCCATTATGCATTTTCATCTACAGAATTACTCAACCATCTACAGGTAATGGTGGTTAACACAGAATTACAGGATCATTCAGGTCAGAGGGAACATCAGGAGCTGTCCTGTCCAACCTTGGGCTCAAAGCAGTCGACACAATTCAGACCACGTTGCTCAGGGCTTTGACCAGTTGGGGATTGGAAGCCTGCAAGGACAGACAATTCACAGCCTCCGCGGGACCCTGGCCCATTTCTGGCCATATTAAAAAACATCTGCTAGAATTTCTAAAATGTTCACACAAGTTTTTACATCGAGGCCTGAAGACTGCCACTGAAACAATTAGCACAGCAAAGAGTACAGCTAATTGCAGCTGAGGTGGGATTCTGCCATTACACTAGCAGTAATATGAAATTTCACTTTCTGTTGCTCTAAATTATTCACTTGACTGCAGAAAAAAGGCACCTGTTTTGGAAAGAAATGAGAAAGCCAGTTATGGAAAGAGCCAAAAGATATTTTAATTAATGAGAGAAGGGGATTTTTTTTTCCTTTTTTTTTTTTGTGACCCTAATTTTTTTCACCTATTTAGTGCTTGCTGTCTCCAAAGGCACACTCTCATTTCACTCATCCCACTTCCATCCAGAGTTCTCCGAAAAGGCAAGTGCTTATCCACTCTTTTGCTTATATTAAGGGCCAGAAGTACCCAGGAGTCACATAGTCTGGGTATTCAAGAATACAGAGGCTGAGATGAGAAAGCAAAGAGTAGCCACAGACATCTCTGGATCGCACTACCTGAATACACCAGAAGACTTTACCAGAAGTTTTATACCAAAGGAAACATATGAGACATTTTAAATGACTGAGTTGAGTCCAAATAATGATGCCCAAATTTATTTCTTTATTAATAAAAAAACCCAAACAAAACAGCAACAAAAGCAACCCACCTCCCTTTCAGACTTAACAAATATTTAGGTAAGCTTGTTATAAATTTCATTGTACAGGAGCCAGTTGAGCTAGTAGAAAGTTCTATAAAACAGCCTATATAATCCCATCCTCCAGTTTAGGGTTTCACAAGTTGTTTCAAGTACAACTATAAGCACCTCCATGCATCTCTACCCCCATTTGCTTACAACTTTTTCTCCTTTTGTTTGTCCCATGAAGCAACTTCCCTACCAGTCATCACAATCATGTTGGTTAGCAGAAGTAACGGGACCAGTAACATCTAAAGAAATCTTTACAACTCAAGCTCCTGGAGCACCACTCAAGAAGCTTCCCTACTCACACTTTTAAATCCTGATGACTAGGTAAATAAGATCCGCAACCAAAATGACTACTGCACAAAACCAGCAAAGGTCTCTTGGCCAACCTCAGAAATACCTCTTTAAATCACATTTAACTGTGCTGACCTAGAAAATGCTGACCTACAGAAACACTATTTTAAGTTCTTACTATCAGAACCATAATAGTAACTTCCAGCCCCTTTCAGTGTTAAAGCTTTGACACACCTTCTTGGGCAGTTAATAATGTTAACAATTAATAAACCCTAGATATTCAAAGCAGACTGTTACTACTCCAACTAGCCTAAGGCACAGTCAAACCCATACTTAATTTATGTGAACTACAAAGAGCAAGATTAACGTTGGACATTCATGGTCTGTTGCCCACCTCTTTTAGATTGGAACAGAGAGCCTTAAAAAGCAACATTTGTACAAAGTTTGCTAAACTCAACAGTAGATAGATGAGGAAAACTTTTAAGTCTGTCTCTTCCTTTTCAAATTTGAAATTTATCCCTCCAAGCTACATGAAAATGTGGTGAAGATGAGAACAAGTCAAACTCATACATCAGCTTCCCCATCGACAAGAGCATCCCCACCATAGTATTCTCCCTGATGGGATATACGAATACTCTGTAGGTCCGTGATGATGTAACCTTCGAAACTATGGCTGAAGAACCAGACTTTGTAAAACTACCAATGGCACCTATGAAACACAAATGTAACCATACAACACATTTTCAACCATTCTCAATTTTTGAAAGGATACGAGAAACACAAGATACTTCTCCTTTCCTCACAGGAGATCCTTCAAAATCTTCAATTAAATGCTATGAACTGCAGTAGATTGGAACATAATCAACTTCTTTTTCCAGTGCCAGACATTAAATGTTGACTGTTCTTTCCACTCTTGATTTGAAACCTTCTACTAAAATTGAAGTGCAGTGCATTTTTCTTCCAGCCCTTATTGTGCATGCCCCTTGGAACAACAATCAAATAATTTCAGTACAATATTAGTGCACACCAGATCTCGAACTATAAAAGAAACTCAAAGAATTTGCACACCTCTGTGAGGAAATCAAGAGCACCTCATAGCTCATTTTTGATATACATTCAAAATGTTTTAAGAACTGCTACTCAGCTCGCCTGTGTGCAAGACCACATATAAGTTTTACCATATATAGTTTCTACTCCATTTCACTGTGGTTTATACCGACTCTTTCACTTCCTACTGAGTCACCAAACAGTAAGAACTTGTATGTAGAAGTGTTCCTTCAAACAAAAGGAATGAGGAAGCTCACAAACAGGTCACGTGACATGTTTAAAAATGAATACTAATATTTTTATCAGGTCTCTGTGCTTGATACATCAACATCACTCACAAAGACCCTAAACATAATTAGAGCAGCTCTACAGGCCAATAAGTAACTTACTATTTGTCCTGTAGCAGTAAGAACATCCACCTTTAAAATGCTTTAGACCTTTGAGGTGCCACTGCCTGCCTCTCTTCTACATCACATGTTACAAGGACTTCCTTTTAGTCACCTCTTCCCTGGCAAAGGCTGTTTGCAGCCAGATGCATTAGAAGTCCTATTGCAGCATCACGAGAACAGTAAATTTCAAAGACAAACCTAAAGATAAAATTGCATCTGATTTTTCTAAAGATATTCTCCATTTTTATGCAGTATTTCTAGCACCCAGCAAGAGATTTATTTTCAGTCATGGTTTTAAGTATGATGTATTCCACACTGTCTCAGAAATCAATCTGACATAAAGCAGCTCTTCTTTGTCGTAGGGAAAAAAATATTATTGTGAAAATACTGGTTTGACAGGATTACCGTATAATCTCAATATGCAGCTGAGGTTTGCGAGATGGAATTTTCTTCTATCTTATTTATCCCAATTCAACAGAAATATTTGGAATTTACCAATTATTTCTTAATACTCTGCTCTCCCACAGCGAACTCCATGAGCAAGGCAGCTCCCCAAGTGCTTTTTTCTGCGTAGAGGCTGAACACAACCGGAAGCAGCACAAGCTGAAGTGACACTGGACCCCTCCTCTCAGCACTGAAACATCACAATAAAGGCAACTTCCCCAGGTTTAAGTATTTATCTCCTGCCGGTACAACTCGTGTGGAGGGGGGTGAAGTATCTTTCCAAGACAACTCTTGATTTAAAAGCGCGCACAGGTATGTTACACTGTACAAAAACCTGCGCTGTAAAGACAGCCTGGGAAATTCAGAAATATAATGGCTTCCGCCCCACACCTCTCTCTTCACTGGGACCAGCCAAAGCACAGCACTGCTGTCCCTACCGATATACTAAACATTTCACAACTCACTGATTTGCTGCTATGTAAAGGACCACATTAGAGGATGAAACTCTGACTTTTTTTTTAATTTTTATTTTGGCCTGACAATAAGAGTATTAATAAAAAAAAAATCCCAAGAAAAAAGCTTTTATGTCCCCTTGTAAGAAAATTGTAATGGCCTTCTTTTTTTTCTTTCATTTTTCTAAAGGGTAGTGTAAAAAGTGCCCTACTACAGATAATTTTTGCTACAGGAGGAAAACCAAGACAACATCACAACTGTAAAAACCCAGAGATGTCAAAAAACATGCTGTTCTTCCTCGATTGTTCTAATCATTTCAGATGGTAATTGGAAAACCCTCTAACACGGGATGATGAATCTTTTACAATGACATCTTTTGTCTCAACTATTCCTCTTGGGCTTTAAAAAAAAATCTTTATAGAAAATGTTCATATATATAAAAATATCACTTATTTTTTAATTGATATTCAATAAATTTCTTAGAGGCCATCAGCTGTGTTACCTCTCCACACAGTATTCCCTTACTGGAGGAAACCCTAGATTGCTAAACAAAATTACTGAGGGAGGAAAAGGCATCTCAAACATCTTATTGCTTTAAAATGTAGCATTTGCACCTCCTGCCAAAGTGCTTAAATCCCACGGGACCACTGACAAGAGGATGAAGTTCTAGTTCTTGCCTGCACAGCAACAGGGGGCAGAAAAGTTGAAAGGATGGGGAGAAAAACCTTTTGGGCAATTGTAATGGGAGAAAAAAAAAAAAAAAAAAGGGCAGCTGAATTTGATTATGCTGCAGATTAGAAAGGTACTAAAAAAAGAAAAGTATTCAAAGAGAAAAGGTATTTTAAAAAAGGTATTTTAAAAAAGGTATTTTAAAAAAGGTATTTTAAAAAAGGTATTTTAAAAAAGGAAT
>JAAGNO010001573.1:18348-50131 GCA_033439905.1 Ceryle rudis | reverse complement strand
GGCTGGGAGGAAGGCAGGGGCTGGAGGAGAGGGGGTGCAGGGCAGGGGGAGGGATTCATTAGCGGTGCCGTTAATTAGCAGCTGCAGCTCCTTAGCGCAGCCGGCCCGCACCGGTTCTGCGCTGCCCCCGAGCGCTCCCCAAAAGTTCCCGCGGGCACCAAAATTGGGGTTACCAACCACGGAGGGCCCCGACTCTAAAGTCCATCTCAAGATTATTTTTTTTTTTTAGGCAGGAAAGGACAAATCTTTTCTGAGCACGGGGAATCACCCAGGCGATGGGCTGCAGCACAACTCCCCGCTCGCCCTCCCGCTCCGAGCAGCGGGATCGCCCTTGGGGGGTCCTTCCCACGCAGGGTGCTGCCGGGGAGGAGAAGCATCAGAGCCTGGCTCTGGGTAACTCGTCGGCTGGTGGCTCTCTGCAGCCGGGCACTGTCCCCTGCCGAGTGACCCAGCAGAGGCTTCTGTTGACATTGCAGCCCTGACATCTCTTCAGCGCCTCGGTTATCAGAAATGTCAGTTTAATTAAAGCCTCCCCCCTTTAGGAAACCCTCGCAGCGAGATTTGCCGCATCCCCCGCCACGCGTTTTATTACATTGCAAATATTCTGCTGAGGTTGTGAAACTTTAATACAGACACTTTCTCTGGAAGCCACACACCGATCCTTACCGATGCAGCACATCTTCTAGACACCATACACTCAACACGCTGAGCCACATCATATATTTAAGTACTTCGGGGTTTATCACAAGAGAAAAAAAAAAAAAAAAAAAAAAGAGGTCCCCGGTTTAGCCCAAAAAATACATTTGCGTTTACATGTGTCGCCCTCCCATGGAAGTCGGTGAGGATTTCACATGTCAGAAGATAAGCGTGTGTCCTGCAGAGTCTGCTGGACCAGCAGGGAAAAGAACCTTCCTCGGGGGATGTGGACCAGAAGCTACAGACCGCGACTTTGCTGTTGAGTAGTCGATGCAGTAACGCAAAACCAGCTTCAGCGAGCAGGTGCTGCAGGAGAGCAACGGCCCAGCAGCTATAAATAGAGATAAATCAATTAAGAATGGCTGAGGCAGTGCAGAACCCAGTGCAGAACAGAGCTCCAGCCACCCATCCCCAGCTGCTGGGGAAGGTAGAGGTAAAACCCAAAGCGTAAAGGGGAGCAAAGAGGGATCAGTAGCAAAATACAAGGAAAGCAGGCATCTAAAGCCAGGGACCCTTTACTGGTAATGTCACTGGTGCACAGGCTCTACTTCCCTTACCCCGGAGCTGCTCAGCACCTTAGACTTCATCAGGCTGTGCCACTTCTGCAGGGATCCTGCTGTTCAGCTGGACTTAGGGCAGGAGTATGTCGAGTCACTCAGGAGCTCCCTGTTAAACAGAGCACTCATCCAAGATGCTGATCACCCCAGAGGGATCTGAGGGCAAGTTGTACTTCATGAGCTGCTCGGTACCTTACAAAATTCACTTCTCATTCCTGCAAGTGTCTGTCCCTTCTCTCCTGTTAGTGGTGCTGGCTGGTAAACAGCCTGCTGGGAAGGGACTGGAATATCCCTTCTTGCTCTTGGAAGTCTCTTCGCACAGGAGCCCATCTGGAGGAGGACGCTGCCTGCCTACATCACGTAAATCCTAATTTGCAACACACAGTGCTGGTCTGTTCACTACAAACAAAAACATGCTTACTTTTTGTTGTAGCTACCTCTGCGAGGTGTACTGGAAGAAATGGCGAGGAGAGCTCTGATGCTTGGAGACTGCTCAAGCAGGTCTACATGGGGGAAATGAAACCGAAACACCTCTCCTAGCCTGTGTCTGTGTCTAGGGATAAGCAAATCTTACTTGCAAGATACTTTGGTGGCTGTTAACCATTAAAATTAGCATGAAGCTAGGCTCAGGTGCTTGGTGTTTCCCAGCAAGCACACAGTTGAACTGGGAGGACATCCCACACCAACTGAGAGACACATATGTGCTTTGGTTACTGAGCCAGACCTCCCTGCAGGGCAGACCCAGCCATGGAAGGTGAGGGGCTGCCTCCTGACTTGGCTCTGATGTTCTCCCTCCTTGGCTCCAATTCCTTGCCAGATCCACTCGGGATATTTGCCCTCACTCAAGAGCTCATAGAGGGTCCCCCTGCTTTGCTTTCTCCCTAGAGAATCACGGCAATCAAATAATCACAGTTAACCAGGGAATGGGCGGTGAGGATAAATTAGATGAGTTCGTCTCCTCCCACCAATCTCTTTGTAAAAAAAAAAAAGTATTGATTACCCTTAAAGCATTTGCACTTGGAAAGATGGATTCGTGAGCCCTCTACTATGACACTCGAGCCCTTTAGGAAAAGCTGGTGATGGATGCACATCCCAGGCCCTTTGTTTTAATGGAGCAGCAGCTTTGCTTGCCCCTAGGACATAAATCATTGTGCTGTTGCAGCCAGCATGTGCTTCCCCGGGACACCAAGCCTTTCCCATCTGTAGCTACAGGAGCGCTGGCAGAGGTGTCTTTCCTCCTTAATGCATCTGAAGTTTTATTCAACATCAGTGCAGAGGATTTAAAAACCAGGCTGGCATTTAAATACACTCACCCTGTATTTGCTAAACCACTGCAAGCACTCAATACAGTACAGACTGCTGGGGATCCTTCAGTTCGTGAGCATCCAACTCTATTCCTGCCTTCCTCCTGCATTGAGTCCCACTACCAGCGACACCAAACCTGTGTGACTGCAGACGGATGAAAAAAACCCAACCACCTGCCGCTACCAAACCATTTCGTGTAAGGCTGAGGTGGGGTGGACGCCCAGGACTGACCAGCCTGGGTGAGTCAGGCCGGGCACAGCTCAGCCCAGCCCGGTACCGACCGTTCCTGATCCGGTGCTGCCATCTGCTGTTACAGCTACACCCTGTCTGCCTCCTAAGAAAGATTATTTTCAGCATGATCTAAACTTAACCCACAAAACACCCAGTCGTAGTACCGCTGTTGGAAGCCTCCGCCCAGTGCTCGGCTGCAAATCTCAGCGGACTGGGAAAACCTGCAGCAAACTGGGAGAGCAACTATTTAATTTCCTTACAAATGCTCATCAAAGAGTCTGAGCTCCTCGGAGCTGGGAGTAAATCTCTGTATTACAGGCACAGAAGCCAAGGAAAAGAATTGCAGCTGGCGAGGTGAACACCCTGCACCCCACAGAGAGATTTACTCGGTGTCAGCCAGGCACACTCCAGCCTTCATTCCAGGAAAGGTTTCCTTCAACTTCTAGATCTAGGAAAAAAACCCAAACCTTTATTTACCTGGTTGTGATAATCCAAACAGCACCCGTCTCAAAGCAGAGGTGGGTGAAATCCTGAGATGTGTCATCGCGCAGGTTCACACCAAAATGCTGCCATTTCTGTTCCTTAACCAGCGGGGACACCAACTGAACTTGCCTTAAAATAACATTTTAAAGCAGATGTTTCCCAAAAAATTGCCTGTAACACCCCCCTCTCTACTGGGCTCAAACTCCTGTGCACAGTTTGCAGCCCCAGGCTCACAGCTCCGGACCTGGTCTGGGGAACACTTGGTGGGATGCTGGCTGTGGAGAGCTCCCTTTGGGGGCCCACGGGTGCTGTCAGCCCAGGGGGGACCACACCAACTGCAGACCATGGCCAGGAGGCAGCCACGCAGGCCACTGAGACCTCTCTGTTGCACAGCTCCAGGCGTTCCTGGAGACTCCTGTCTAACACCAGTTTACCATGAAATATTCAGCAGTTCAATGTGAGCAAAGCTTTGCTCTGATCCTACTCTTTCCAGACAGGTTTCATACCGACAGGTACAAGAGTCCAGGCAGCTTAGCCCAGCGTTTTCCCTCCCCTTCCCTGGGAACACGACTGTCCAGGGCCGGGCAGCTTTACACTGTGTCCCTGTGCTCCCCAGCACTTGCCCTCTCAAGCCTCCTGTTTTGCATGAGGGGATGAGGAGGAGACGAAAATAAAGAAGGTGTTTTCAGAGGAAAGTTGAATCCTGTCATTGCCTTCTAGCTCCTCAGGGTCCCAGGGAGGGGTTGAGAGGAATTCAAGGAGGGGAGAAAAAACATCTGAACCCCCACCCCCAAAAGTAAAAACCAACTCTTTGTCTTTCCCCTACACATCTCCATCTCTCTCTCATCACACCATGCAAGCACTTCTACCGACTTGAGTGCCTCCATTTATTTATTTACTGCCAGAGGATTAGGAGCTTGCTCAACTCTAAAAGACACAGGCCAGCTTGTCTGTGCTTTTATCACCTTGATTTCTAATGCTCAGTATGCCAGAAGTCAGTAATGTTGGCCCGTTATAAAACCTAAAGATTTCCAGCACTCTCCAGATGGCAAATTTAGGAGATGATACTTCCCTGAAACACCTTTCTGCATCAGTATCCACCTTCTCCGGTTCTTTATCTGAAGAACAATGCCCACTGCTTTTGGTTTTTTCCATTTGAAGTCGGAATTGTTAGTACAGAGCGCACATCCACAAGGATCTCTCCCACAGAAGTCAGGCTCTGCCTGTTAGAGCCTGGCAAGACCTGCCTGGAGCCTGTCTTCAGCCTGAAGTGAAAACCACGAGCCTGCTCCACGGGCTACACCACTAGATTGCAGCAAAAGCCCAGTTTCTGCTGCCAGCACGCTTGCTGGACAGGGGAAAGGAGCAAACAGAACTGGAACACCTTAAACCACTCGAGCAAAAATCTAGGTGAGAAATCCTGCAGAAAGTGAGCTGCAGCAAAGAAACCCACTGCCTTGGGATGCACCCAACCCACAGGAACGTCTTTCCTGCTTGGCTGAGCCAAAAGCACATGCTGTAGGTGCACAGCCCATCCTCTTGTCCGTGGCTCTGCATTGCCATGGAGGTAAAGGTTACAAGCCAGACTCAGTGAAACTGGACCGTTGTTTTCTACTGAGTTTGCACAAACATTTGGCAAACTTGAAACCTGGCTGGGAATTCTGTAAGGAAAAGGTGACCTAGAAGAAACCAGTGAGATGACAGAATGTGTTCCTAGAGGAACACAAAGGCAACGTCCCTGGTGATGAGTTTGGCCATATGTTAGTCAAGAGCTGCTGCGTTTCCACTGGAGCCCCAGAAGGACCCAGAACTTCCACCGCTATCGCTGGCTTAGCAGATTACTCACAACTTTAGCAAATGATTTTACAGGGTTGTCTGGGAGAAAGACATTTAGATGTGCAAAGCGTCCATTAATCATGAATAGTTAATAATTAGTATTTAAAATATCAGGGCAGGAAAAATCCCAGTGTGGATATTTTTGATTTGTAAATGCCAGGCTTTTAATTTCGAGGAGGGGGGAACATAATCATCAGTCAACTGTTTCTAACGAAGCATTCTGGGGTTTGGCTGCTGGATGCTCTAGACAGAAAAGGGCAGTGGCTTTGCCAGAGCAGCAAGAAGTTTCCAGTCTGAAGGATGCGCCCTAACAGAAACATCCAGTCCTGGGGCTGGGAGCTGGAAAGGATCTCTCAGCACTTGGGCCATCGCTCAGACGACGGCTGCCTTGTCCCTAATGCCTTCCAGGGGGCTGTGGTGCCAAGAGGGGAGGATGTCCAGCTGGTTGCACCGTGTCTGGCACATGTCAGCCCCAAAGCAATCTCCCTCCTGGGCATCGGTGGGAAACTCTGGGATTGTTCAAGCCACAGATGAATTAAAGGGTCCGGAGAAGACAGCAGAAGGGAGGGACATCAGGGAAAGCTCAGGTTAAAAGTTGCACAAGCAGTTAATTCTAGAAAAAGGAAGGAGGGAGGGATGAGTGGGAATTGTGCTGGGTCATACAAAGTGTTTGGCTTCCCTCTTTAGATGTCTGTGTCTGAATAAAACCAAAACACATGGGACTTGATCAACACTCAGCAATGGTTTTGCTTGACTTGAAACCACCACTCTTGCTGAACATCCTATTTACATGGAAAAGTAAAAAACAGCCAGACTTCTCCCAACCCTCCTTAGCCAGGCAGTGAGCCGAAAAAAGATCCCCCCTGCATAAAGCCAGTGCTACCCGGGAGGCTGAGTGACCTTCCAGAGTGACCCCTCTAACATCTGAACAACAGCAGGACACCAAAACTACAGCAGCACAACGCTGCCCTGTCCCAGCATCACCTTGTGTGGTGGGAGAAGAGCCTGGAGAAGACACAACAGGTCTTTATATCTGTTTCTAGCCTCACAAGCTGGGGCAATCCACTCGTGACACCCCCCCTCCCAGGTGCTTCATAGGGCTGCTCACCACAACACTTCAAACCCTGATCAATTCGTTAACGCCTTCCATCGATCAGCCCCACAACATGAGCCCTATTCAATAATGCCAAGGACCAAATTTTCATCCATGACATCTCCCTCCCTCCGTCACCACCGATCTCCCTCCAAGCTCTTCCTTATTCCCTGGAAGACATTTCGCAGTCTTTCAAGTGGCCTTGCCAGGCAAGAGGCCGATAAATCCATCGCCGAGGGTGCCTGACTTGCTCACCCTTTTGTGTGACTGAAGGCAGCAGAGTGACACAAGCAGCCAGCTGCAGAGTTTGCACCGAAGCCCGTATCTAGGTTATTGGTTAATCAATAGGCTTGATCCTTTTCAGACACTCACAGAAACCTGCCTAAGCAGAGCAATTACCATTAGGTGGGTTTCTGGTACCTATATTCCTATTTAAATTACCCGTGATTGAGAAGCAGCTGCAGGCTGGGTCTTTTCAGCATGAAACAGCTTGTAAAAGAAAGGTCGCGGCTCCATAGTGCTTGTTTTGCAGGTGAGCAGCAGCATCCTATCCTGAAAGGTAATAGAGGTCTTTTGTACAAAGAATTCCCACCTGAAATCCTAGAAGTCACATAAGTAGACTGCATTAGCTACACATCATAAATATTGATGCTGTTGCTAAGGGGAAGGAGGGCTGGGTTCAATGTTAATGGACTGATGTTGGTATGCTGAAAACACTCCAGGGAGCAAAAGGGACAAAACACCACTGTCAGAGAGAGAGCCGAGAGTGGCCCCCGTGGCTTTCAGGCAGCGCTCATGCGGCTGGTGCTGGGAGTGTGCATAGCTGGATCTGTGCACAGGTTCCTCCCCGTACTCCTTCCCCGAGTGACCTTGTGAAAACAGCGCCTGGTTTTGCATCCGATCTCAGGTAGGGCACAGACCAGAGGCACGGAGCACGTGGCTTCACACCTGGACCTTGTGTGTGCAGCAGCAGCATCCGGCATTGGGGGTATCCCCTGGGGGGCTGTCCCCTGCAAGGCTGTGGGTGCACCAGCAAAAGCCACCTTCTCCATGGGTGGTTGCTGAAGGTACATGATGAGTGTGTGCAGTTGCTTAAGGAGGGCACAGCTCTTGCATTTTCCTCACTGGGATCACTGGCACAGGCAGTGCTAGAGGGCCTAGCAGGGGGTCAGCGGATCCAGTTGTGAAAAACACTTCCCCGCAACCAGGGGCTGGGCTGCGCGTGGACAGAAAGCACGGGGAGACGGCCAGAGCTGAGCACCAGCCAGCCACTGGTGGATTGATGGAGGAGAATGGTTTTGGAGAGGACGCCGAGAGACCTGTCCTCGGGAGTTTGTCCTTGTTCCACAGAGATGCAGGGATGGAGGTGTCCTGCCCTGTGCAGCTCACCATCCCCTGCCCAGCAAGGCTGTGTGTGCCCTGAAGTGGGAAAGGATGACTAATTTTAAAAGGAAGCTTTTAAGGGGAGAGGCTCCACAGCAAATAGATAATGACCAGTCAGTGGAGAAACCCAAGCTGCCCCGTGGCCCCAGCAGCAACTGAGCTGGCTCTGGGTGCCAGGCAGAGCTGGTCCTGCTGAATTAGAACCCTCTGCTTGCCTGAAGCACTTGAGAGCCTGGAGAGCCCTTAATGGATTAGGTACCTGAGAAGCTGATGCTGACAATCAATGGCTGTAATTCCCCTCCCTCCTTTCCCTCTCCGTGTTTTTCCGCTCCCTGCCTTTACAATCCCTGATGGCTTCCAAATTTCAAGCGCACAAGGTGTTACACGGGCCAAGCTTCCACAGCTGCTTATTATTCACAACAGAACAAGACCTAGACAGCAAATTGCTTTGTTGATCCTGTGAAGGGAATCGATCCTTGCAAGCTTAGTGCATCTGACATGTTTATCGCTGGGAAGGATGCTCATGGCAGGGCCCAGCTTGTGCAGCCCTGGTGTTCCCAGGCTCCCTGAGCCATGGTGAAGAGCAAGCATGAAGACTGGGGTCAACCGATGGGCTTTTGAGGCCAGAAGGCACCGTTTGGGTTGTTTGATCATCTGTGCAGACACTGAGCACCATGGGTGTGAATGGGAATTAAAGGGCGGGGGGGTCCAACTGAGAGCAAAGGGGGGTCTTGGGCTGATCCCGAGGAACAGGGGGTTTCTTGCATCAAGAAGTTGGTAGGACCAGTGAAAAGGATTGAGGTGTTAATGCTTTTCACTGTGCATTAGTCATGACATCTTAGGATTTATGGTGCTAAAGAGCTGGCCCCCCCTGGGGTAAATGTCCCTGGTTGCACTCTCCAAAGGCCAAGTCTTCTGCTCACCCCCTCACCCATCCTGGGGCTGCATGAGACTCAACAAGATGAATCTCCTTTGCTTCAGAGAAACCAGACTGGCCACAGGACAGGAGAGGGGTGGAATGGATTTTGTTCATGTTTCCTGACACTGCACAGCACAGTTCAAAGCTCACTCTGAGCTAAAGAAAATGAGATGAGAAGCAAACACAACCCCAACCTGGGCTGGAGAGAAAGTGATTACTTGTTAATGGACCAGCCCGAGCTGAGGTTGTCCCAGCCCTGCAATCCAAGCAGTAAAACCCACCCACTGGGAGCCTCTGCCACAAGCTTGTAAGAAAACCGAGTTCTTCAGAGAGAATAACAGATCATAAAGCTGCAGGACACACACAGATCATTAACGAGATGGCAACGGCTGAGTCTACACGGACAACAGCACCAGTCCCCGGGTGGTGCGGGACCAGCGGTGCTGCGGGGGCAGGTCAGGGCTCCCCAGCACGGGTGTCCCCTGAGGAGACACGACCCAGCCACAGAGGTGGGGAGGGGATGTATTAAAGCAACACAAGTAATCAGCAAGAGATGCAAAGCGTAAGCAAATATCACAGGAGCACAGCTACTCGGTACCCACCCAGAAACCTCAGCGGCTGCGAAGGGAGGGGGTGTGCAGCCTGGGACAGTATTTAGCCAGCTGGGGGTGGAGTCAGTAAATCAAATGATTTTCCAGCTCACACGTGTCTCAAAGGCAACTGCAGACATCCGATGGTGCCTGATTAGACTTCTGCTGATATAGACCCGGTGCTTTGCCACTCCAGCATCTTTCCCCCGACAGTTCATTGATTACCAAGCTAGAAGGGACAACAGTCATAAATTCATTTGATCTTGTTTATAGTATTCGTCTGTCCGACTTCCCTGAATCGATTCCCATTTAAACCAGAATATTTCTCACAGGGAGGAAAAAAAAAAAAAATTCTATGCATGGCAAAAAACTCTCCTAAAGCCTCAGCCAGCAGTGCCCTCGGTCACAGCCAGCCATGCACCAGCATCACTGCGGGACCACCCGGGACTCCCACTTGCTGGCACAGGCGAGCTGGGGTAGGCAGGGGTTTGACCCATCAGCCAGTGGGATGGCAGCAGAGCCAAAAATAAATGGGTGGACATGGAGTGATAGCCCTGGAGTCACAGTGGACTGGGATTTGGGGTTACTGGTTTGACTCGGTGCTACTGGTGGCTCTGGTTGCTCTGACACAAATGAATTTGCTGGTTTTGCTCCCACGCTCCCCAGCTGTGATAGAGCAGAAATAACTGGATTTTTGTTCTAATTTTGGTCTGTATAGCATGAGATCTCCAGAGTTATCTCCTCAGGTGGGCTCCTGAAGAGCTCAGCTCCTCAGCACAGTCTCTGCTTTCCCGGTACGAGTAACAGTCCTGGAACCCATCATGGGGACCCTGTGACCCCAGGACTTCACCCCCCCAGGGATGCCTTCCCTTCCCTAAGGAGTTCAGCCAATTAACAGTGCACCCATCGTGCTGCTGCAATCCTGCACTGGGTTGCTCTAAACACTAAAAAAAAAATAAAGGTTGCTGGGACTAGAGACTTGAAAATCCATTAAAGGATTTATTTTTTATTTTACCCAATACCTTGGGGGTTTGAAAGCTCATCTGCCTGTTACTGCTCCAAATGGAAAACCAGAATAAATGCATATTTGAAGTAATAAAAACCCTTTCGTACTAAATCTGAGTACAAATTAACAATTACTAGTGCTGTCTAATGCCTTTCTGCTTCAACATTTTCATTTAACAGCCGTTCTTTTATCTTCAATGCTCCAGTCAGGTTTTTTCTTCCAAGATACTTATTGTTAGGCTGGGGAGGGGAGTGTTGTTTTGTTGTGTTTTGGGTTTGGTTTTTTTTCCTCTTTCTTTCCAATTTAGCAGCAGGAGGAAAGGATTTTATTTGCTGCTCAGGCAGAAAAAAAAAAGAAGCAGTGGAGGAAGGAGCCTTCACTCCGGCTGCTGGCACAGAGCCCTCTCCACGCTTCGGTGCCAGAGTGGGATGGGCTGGGAGCTGTGGGGTGATGCTGCAACCTCACCACATGGCTCTGCTCACAGAGACTGGGACCAGTATCCTCGTAGAGCATTATTTTGGGAGGAGGGGATGCTGGTGGGCACCATGGCCTCCTCACCCCACAGCTCCCAGGACTGGGGGCCTCTGGCTGCTTGCAAAGAGAGATGTGAGCAGGTGAAATGCTCCGTGGGTGGCACTGGTGTGCGATTGTCACCTTGATGTGTGCACGTAATGCACGGCGATGGCCAACAGCCTCCTCTTGCCAGGCGGTGGCAAAGGGAGCTTGGAAACAACCCAGTCAGAGGAGATTTGGGCTGGCTCTGCTCGTGAATGAGGAGGGGTGGGTCTCCTAGCAGAAGGAAAATCCCAGTGCCAATTATCCACCCGTCAGCAGCATCACACCAGAGACACGTGGAGGGAAAAACAAGGTGCTGAGACAGTCTCCTGCTTTTCTCGAGGGCTGAGGATCTTAAAGCACCGATGGCAAATGAGCAGAGGAATTAGCAGCAGAGTCAGCTGAGGGCATGAAAACAGAAGGTTACCCCCAAGCCCCGCTCGAGCACTGCGCGTGTTTCCTCTTCACACACCATTAGGTTTATGGGGAAGCACAGGAGGCAGCTGGGCTCCCAGTAACTGCTGCCGATTAGCGCTCTGCAAACAAGCGGCGCTGACAGGCCTCAAGCACAGCGGCCTCGGCAGGGGAAAGCTCTCACGCTAGGGAAAGGGACACCGTGCGATTCACAGCTGCCCATGTGGCAGACTCTGCATCACTGCAGGTCACAGGAAGGGTTTGGTTTGGGACGCGTGGATACTGGCAGAGCCCCGACACGAACCTCATCCTGCATCGGGCCGTGGCAAGGGACCGACTGCTCTGATGTCTGTGAGCATCAGCCCCGTGCGCAAGGGGAGGGAAAGAGGCATCCTGAAGAAAGCCCCAGTTCTACATACTTCCACTCGTCTCAAACTTTTGGAGAAGGGCATGAAACGTATCTTTAAAAAAAGAAACCTATTTGCATATTTTGCATATCTTAGCAGGAGACGCTGTGTGTGTTTTTGCTCTCCCTCGAGAGCCATATTGAGCTTTGCTTTGATCTGGTTCTTCACATCATTGGTAAAGCACCAGCATCAAAAGCACCACCGGAGAGGTCTCGTTTAGAGGAGCAGGGAACACTGCGGGACCTACCTTTGCTTGAGACCACCCTGGGATCCCTCACACCCCTCCGTGGCGGGGGGGGGATCCTGCCACAACAGCTGGGGTCAGAGCAAAGTTCAGCTCAGACAGGGGTCAAGGAAGGACCTTTTGGGGCATTTCCTTGGCAACAGAATGTTGTCCAAATGGTTGAAAACACCGAGCCCCCTCTGGTCTCCTGAGAAACAGCAGGACCCAGTGGCCAGGATACTGGCCAGCATCTCAGGAGAGCCAGGGACCTCTTCTAGCCCTGCTGCTGGTTCATAAAGTGACCTCAGAATTGCCCTTTCTAGCTTGCGGTTGCTCCACGTGCGAGATGGGGACAGGAGGATGCTCCCCTCCCGCTGTAAAGCACTTGGACATCTCTGACAGCAGCAGAAGGGCTCCAGCAGCCCCGTGCCTGGGGGTTTTCATGGGGTTATTTGGCCTGTTTTTAAAATGCAGCTCCTATTAGTCGCCTCTACTCCTCGCCAGGCAGCACACTGTGCTCTTAGCGAGGCCGTATCACGCTTTGAAATTCAATTCATTGCAATCAGCAGCAGCAGCGGCACCGAGGGCAAGCAGAGAAAGCCAAGAATGTCGTCTCAGTTAATAAGATAACAATTTAACATGTGGCGGGGTTTCTTTCCCTCTCCCTCGGTTCAAACAGACCAGCAGACATTTGGAGTCGCTTCTAAGTAATTTAGTAGAAAGGCTGCTATGATTTCAATCCCCCATCCACCCTGTTACCATCCAGCAATGCTTCTTGTCACCAGCAACGGCATTTAAAATATTTACAGCCCTGTCTTTTCCCTGGGGAAGGATCGGAATAAATCATTGTAGCCGACAATAAATCAAAAATTAATCTCCCGAAAGCACGAGGCCTGTCCGATCCCTCAAATAACAAGCAGCAGAATTTATCAAGTAAATTGGTACTGGTGTCTGCGTGGCATTGCTGTGGGGTGTAATGGATGGGGTGGAAGGGCAAGCAGCTCTGCCAGCCTGGAGAGCTCAGACACCAGGGAAAAAAGTTAGGGTAGGGCACTGGGGTCATTAAATGCCACCTTCCCTTGTCACCTGGAAGCAAGGGCTCCTGCTCCCACACATCCCCCAGCCCAGCTGCACCTCTCTGCCCCAGCGGCACTGGCTTTCCCACTGCTGGAGGCAAGAGGGCTGCTGCTTGGGTGGAGCCACAGGGAACAAACACCCAGTTTTCTTTTTGGCATCCCTGTGTCTGCACAGCCCTTGCGGGGATGAGACCCACTGACCTCACAGAGACCGAGGCTGAGCATGGAAAGGGGCATGGGGAAGAAAACTTTTACGTGGTAATGATTTTTTTTTTGTCCTTTCCAACATATAAAACCTAAATAGACTCATCCTATTGGCATATATCAATAACGACTAATTTATACTGTCAGAGTTTTATAGGGTATTGATCTTTTCAAACTCCATTGCACTTTATACGAACACAGACAGTACCGAGTTTTCTGCTGAGGCACCTCCCAACCCCAAAACCATGCAGGTGCCCCAGGAAGGGCTCAGCAGAGCCCACAGCACCCAGACCACAGGCTTCAAGAGGCTCCTGCAGAGTCAGAAAATAAACCACCCCAGGTCCTGCACTCAGGAGCAGCAGAGGAACCCTCACAGCAAGAGAAAGGAAGAGCGAGGAGTTTTCTTCTCCTAGGAACAGGAGCAGAGAGGCACGGGGGCTGACCATGGCTCTGCAGGGGTGACCTGCCCCACAGGGGGGCTCAGCGGGGGATGGCAGCCCAGACTCCAGCTTGGCAGCAGCCCCCACTGCCCTCCCCTTCCCGGGAGAGGCCGATGTGCTGGGTTTGCCAGTAAGGAGGAGCGGGTCTCCATGGACTTCTGCCTGGGGTGGAAGCAACTCGCTCTGCAGTTATCTCAGCTCCAAATAGTCCTCAGATGCTTTGATGTAGATCACGTGCAAAAGCAGTGTGAGGTGTGGAGCAAAAAGCTTTGATGAAATTCCCTCTTACGATCTCCAAAGAGGACTTTTTATTGCCCTGGTACAGAGCCCAGGCAGGAGCGATGCTGCCCAGCCACGGGAGCAGCTGTAGAGCTCTGCTGCTGTGAGCGAGGTGCAGCTCTCCCAGAGCTCCTCCAGCCCACTGCCCTGCCAGCCCAGTAACCATCAATCCGCAGTGCTCTCGATTACCGCTCTTTAAAAGCTGATTTATCTGGCTACTAAAATAGCTCTTCCCCCCCAGTTCACAGACACTATTTCTGCTTTTCCCACAGCTAACGAAAAATTTCCTTTTGATCTCCCCCCCCACACCCCCCGCAACAAATTAAGACTAAACTCATCTGTAGTAATTGCTCCCAACAGATTTACTGTGGGCACCGCCTCTCTTTCTGCTACAGCTCAGGAGCTGGCTGCTTAGTCAATCTTATAAAAAGAGAGAGACAGATGAAGAGATTAGCGGAATTTAGAGAGATGACCCCGACCGTGCCCAGGGCACTGCAAATATTTAACCGGAGGTCAGTGCTGGGACATGCGCTGGGGTCCCCTGCCGTGCAGCGAGGGGACAGCTCTGACACCTCTCTCTCAAACTTGTTTTTTGTTAGAGCTTCTCCTCACGCCTGGAGTCGCTGAACTGCGGAGGGAGCGTGCAGATTTTTTGTGATGTTAACTAATACGCGTATGCAAACATTAGTTTTTAAAGGAACATGATTTATAAGGTGTCAGAGCTGTGAGGCTGGCTAACCTAGGCAGCAAATTAACTTGGGAAGTGCCAGGGTGCATTAATTTGACTGACAAGCAAACAGCCTGAACCGGGTCAGCAAATTTGTTAGGTGCCTTAGCGCTTCCCTTAATGCAATCAGAGAGATCTTGAACAATAAATTAATCTCTGTCAATAGCACACGTAATAGGGTTTCCCTGATAGACAGCTTCCCGGGATGAGTTGCCTTGCTCTCCAGCACAGGACCATTTGCAGCG
Organism: Ceryle rudis; assembly: GCA_033439905.1. NCBI lineage: Eukaryota > Metazoa > Chordata > Aves > Coraciiformes > Cerylidae > Ceryle > Ceryle rudis. Next base: position 35,462 of record JAAGNO010001573.1, on the reverse strand, counting down.
ACATGCACACGGATGGCAGCAGAGTTCCCAGTCCCCTCCAGAGACCAGCCAGTATCTCAGGGGGACTGAGGACTGGTGGGCTGCTCCCAGAAGAACATCCTTCTGCTGCACAGGTCCCTGGGGCTAAAGTGAGGGAGGATTCAGGAGACTGGGTCTGACAACAGAGACCTCTCCTGAGGTCTGAGCACAGCACTCAATATCACACTTGTTACTGTATTTTGCCCATAAACATTGCACTCTCGAGTTTTAGCTTTGGTCCATTTCCTCTTAACTTTGCCAGAGTAAGTTAGACCCGTTATTCCTCTAGCTCTGCCCAGCAATAAGCTCCCAGCTCAGCTCTGTGCCAGGAGCCCTGCACCCACATGCCAGGGAGATGGACACTGCGGGGAGTCCTTCCCATCCAGCCCTGTCAGCTACAGTGACCCTGTGGGCAGTGGGATACAAGCTCAAAAACAGAGGTTGTGCAGTTGGGGTGATGGCAACAGGCTCTTTCCTGGGTCCATCTCTCAGCGATGCCACCCCCAAACCACACTGTTTTAAGCAAAAAGCCTTGGGCACGTCCCTGTTGCCCTGCAGAAGGAGGCAGGCTTCACAGTTCCTCTTTCCTCCCTCAGTGCTAAACATCAAGACAGCAAAGGTTTTATTTATGAAGTTATTCTGAGGTTTTAACAGGATTTTACAAAAACTGCCAACTGTACACACACGTGGGTGTGTGTTGACTTGAGTGTTTTTCTTGTTGCGAGTTACACAGACGAGAGATTACTCCATTCAAGAGAGTCTCCTTCTACCTCTTCACACCCATTTCTCCATCTACTCACCTCTACCCAGCTATCAATCATATTTCAGGGGCACATCCATCTACCATGTAATTATCTACCTGGGATATCTTATGGCTAGGCTATCCATCCGTATTTCTGTTAAACTTTCTCCACAAACACCCATCTGCTTCATCTAATTGTTCTTCCAGCTCTCCCCTATTCCCCTGCCCCTGGAGCTACTGGTTTGCCCGGGGGCCACTTAACACAGCTGTGGTCACACTCCAAGTCTCAGGCAGAGCGGGAGCTAAACCTGAGTTTAAACTCAGCTCCAAGTCTCTCCCAGCAGCAGGGACTGTTTTCCTCAGTCACCTTGGCTGTTACAAGCACCAGGCACCCTGAGAACACACGTGGCATCCAGAGCCAAACACATTTGAAGCAGCTCAAGAACAAAAGTGCCCCCGTGCTCCATGCCTGGCTGCCCTGCAGAACAAGCTCCAGCAAGGACACAGGTACACACAGCCCCTTCCCACAGACAAATCTAACTGGGTTTCAGCGATTCTTCACTGGAAAGGAGTCCAGCTCCCTACCCTGTGGTGCACGGTGCCTGCCAGTGATACTGTATTTATGGTATTACTTCTGATTTACACTTGTTGGATTTTATTCTCACCACATCTCTGGTTTATGTGGCATTTCTTCTGCTTCTGTTTGTTTCCTTTTTACGGGTGGACATGCTGGGGGTGGGTGGGGGGTAGGATTCAGTAGTATTTAAATTCAATACTAAAACTCAATAGTATTTGCACAAGAAGCATCTCAACACATCAAACCCAGGGCTCCAGCAGCCCTGCCAATGCCTTCACCAGAGTTTCTCCTCAAAAGAGCAACAAGTTGTTTACAATACTATGAAGAGGCTCTTTATTTACCACAATTACTACCAAGAACTTATAGGAAAAAAAAAAAAAAACACCAACTTGCAACTAAATTGCTAGACTGCATTTTCCTGCCAAAATAAAGGCTGCTTTTGGCTCAGACTTTGGTCATCTTGTATCATGTAGACTGGCTTGCTCCTCCCCTGGAGGAAAAGGGAAACTCTGGGCCCGTTGGGATGTTGCTTACATTTACTGGGATGGTCTTTTGTCACTGGAGGAGAGGACAAGCTGGAGGAGGGCTGCACACACTGGCTGTCACTGGAGATGGAGAGAGGGGGGAGGACAGAACTCTCTCCCTTGGAGCATCTGAGCTTGTCAAGGCATGAGGAGCTAAATTTGGTGCCTACCTGACATACTGAAAGGAACCCAAGGCAGCCACACAATTACTCTTCCAAATACAGTGATGTTTATCCTGCAGCAATTTTCCATAATTACCCTGACAGTACCTGACAGCCCCACATCAGCTGCTGCAGCAGCAGCCCCTGGCAGCTGATCTTCTCACTGCCCTGCTCCTTTCCCCCCCCCCATCTTGGTGCTACTCTCCAGCCTTCCAGATATTTCAATGACTTTTGACAAGAGATCCCAGGTCAGGAGAGTTGAATCTGGACACATCTTGGCTTCCCCAGAAGCAGGGACCAAAGACACCTCCAGCCACTCTGGGACGGCTGCAAGCACCGAGCAGCAGCATCTGCAGTTGGCAACAGTGTTTGTCTTCCAGCAGCCACACAAGCTGGCAGGTGATCAGATCAGGTTTATCCTGGCTCAAAGCTCTGGGGCCAAGCTGTGCAAGTTGCTGCCAGCTCACTGACTTCAAAGAAAACCAGTACATGATCCCACCTGGGGTCCAGCTCCCTGCCGCACAAGGATGTTCTTGGCCTCAAGACACATTCCTCCTCACCAGTGACTCTTCCAGGGCTCACAAGCATCACCTACAGCATTTACATTTTGTATGTCTAGTGACACAAGTGCTTCTCCTGGAAGGGAGCTCACAGCCTGAGCTGGATGTGGTACAGCTCCCTGCTGCACCAAAAGGATGGAGAGCTGGGAAGACACCTCCCTTGCTGCAGCCATCCCTTCCACACGCTTCCCTGTGTGAGCACCAAGATCTAGGCACATCACTTGCAATGGAACTCAGCTTTCTCCACCAGCTCTGGTTGGATTCAATTTTAAATTGCCTTGCTTCTTTTGAAGCCTCACTGGGGGCTTTCCCATAAGGCTCATCTAAAATTTTCCATCTCTACTTTCAACTCAGTGAAAGTTTTCATGGAATTTGCCCTCCTTGGGAAAAAGAAAAGGCCCAATTTTCATTAGAAAGAAAACCAAACCAAACAATAAAAGCTTGAATTTCCGGATGAAATGTTTAATTTTTCAGGTGTCAATCACCTTCTGGCTTTTCATTCTTTCCAGGCTGTTGACGAAAGCAGCGTGCAGAGTGCAAACCCAATCCCCAGACCACACTGTCACCCTGGGGAATCCCGCCCTTGCAGCCTGCCCAGGTCCTTTCTCCAGGCTCCACTTTACTCTGTTGTCCGTGCAATGAGGCAGAAACCCTCTCCTGCAGCCCCCTGCACCAGTAGCTGTACTCCTGCTCCCCAACCTTCCCTCCTGCACTCCAAATCTCCGCTGAAAACAGTCACATGGCTTTTCTCCTCACATCCATTATGGATGAGCATGGCCACGTTAGACCTCTGCAGAGCGTCCTGCTGTAGAGGGCAGGCACTGTGTGTGGAACACAGCTCCAGGGCTTGCTTTTTGGGAGGCAAGGAAGTCCTAACAATTTCCAGCAGTGGTGCTGCCAAGTCATCTGTTCTCCTGGTTCCTAATTGGAAAGTTGGGCTCCCCCCACCCCCTCTTCCTCAGGGGAAGCCATCTGGAGAAGCCTGGTGAGAGACAAAGAAGAAATGCAGGGGACAGATGTGATCTTATCTTGAACACACTCCCAGAGAGGCTGCTCCACGGTTATTTTTGAACAGGACAGTGGGTCGCTAGACAGCAGGTTGGGAAATGTAAATAACCTCCTTCAGAAGCGTTTAAATTAACTCACATTGCTGAAATTCATTCTCTTTGCTCTCTGCCCATTAGCCCAGGATGAGGCACATTCATGGGGTCGGCAGGACAGATCCTCAGCACCCCACTCTGTCTCCAGTCCACCAGTGCCAAAATTTGCACCAGCCAAAACCAAGGACCCCTGAGGAGCTTTGGTGCCTGTTTTGCCCAAGAGGTTTGTGCTGGGAGGTGATTTAGGAGGACACTTCCAGGCTTTTGTCCAGCAGTTAAGGTGCAGATCAGCAGGAATTTCAGTGTCCAGCTCCCTGTTGTCCATGTATCTTCAGCTGCCTTCAACAGAAGCCACATGGCCAACAGAGCTTCCGAGCCCAAGGTCCAGAGGGGAAGAGGGAACACAGGGTGCCCCCAAAAATCCCAGCCCTTGCCCTCACCATCCCAAGATGCTCAGCAGGGAAAGCTGCAGTGCTCAGGAGATGGAAAACTAGCTGGGGCTGATGTTTCTGATGGACCCAAAGCCATCGTCCCAAACAAGCCCTACACACACCCTCCAGCTCTTGGGGCATTAATGTGCCCTGATCCTGCCAGGAGCATTCGGGATGATCAGGCCACAGGCTTTTCAGGCAATAGGTTCTGACAGTGTGACATAATGAAAGAAAATACAGCAAAGCCTGGGGGATGTGGTAATGGAAGTTTTATCACCCTAACTACCTCTTTTTCTGACCCCAGCAGCTAGGCAGATAATTAGGTTTCCACAGTTAGAGAAATAATTATCATTAGGACTGACCAGGACTCTGAGGACAGCTTGCCCTGGGTCCAGAGCAACGCTCCCATTCAGTGGCTGTGTTCAGCAACAGCCCTCAGCAAGCAGATTCACACTCGGGCAGCTGCTAAAGGAACCAGCCCTTTGGTTTAGCCACTGCTACCTGATTTACACAGTGGCAGCTTCTGTTTGCTTAGAGGACTTGAAGCCTGTTTGCACAGGTTTCTTTACTGCAAAGAAAAAACCCTAGAACAACCCTCGCATGCTGAGCAAATGGCAGAAGGAAGTCCAAAAGGAGCTTGTGCTCCTTCAGTAGCATCAGGCAGGAGCTGAACTCAGAGCAAAACACTGAGGGATGTTTCAGAGGCTGGAGGGGAAGCACCAGCACCCAGGGGCACCTCTCAGCTGGGGAGGAGAGCTGTGCTCTGCCCACACCAACAGAGAGCTGCTGATTTACACCAGAGAGGGACCAACCCAGCTCCTGCTGCTCATAAATCACCAGCAGCCCCAGCCAGTGGCTCTGCACATGGCATTAATCCACCCTGACCCAGCCAGGTGCTGGGAGCTGCAGAGCACACAGGGTCCAGGGAGAGGGACCAGCCTGGTGGTGGTTATTATTCATGCAGGAGAGGATACTTTATTCCCAAGTCAATGCAAAGACGCTGAGCAAGTTGTACAGAACGTACATACATAACAACTGCCTCATTATTTATAATAACCCAGTTTATTCTATACTCAGCCCCATATACAAAATGATTTCTGAGGCAGTTGGTAGATGAGGATTAAGAGCAAGTTCTTGCACTGAATCATGTTGCAAGTTCTTCTAGAAACCTCCTGTTCCTGATGCATCCAACCCGGGAATTCTGATCAAACTGTGGAAGTGCCCACACTGAATCTTTTGTTTCTTTTCTGGGTTTTAAGGTAGCAGCCACCAACCCACCCACACACCCCAGCACTCTCAGGACCCATCTACAGATGCTTACACACACACATCCAAATCCATGCCTGGACAGCACTCAGATGGGAGCTTTGAGCTTGTACCTGATGGCATTTATAAGATACTCATATCACTCAGCGGGGACCCACAACTCACTGCCAACCCAGAGGGGGATTGCAGTGCCCTACAGGCCACAGGCTGCTGCACACCCAGCGCTAACAGAAACCTTCATGTACATCTCGCACCTCTTTAGAGACAGCTTCTTGCGCCCAAGATTTAACTGACAACCTGATGTCTAATATTTAGCACTCCTAGTATGGCACATTCATTTGCTCTATGCACAAACATGAACTAATTAGCAGGCTTAATTAGTGTGAGGCTGTGAAGTGAAGAAAAATGAAGGGACATAGAAAAGAGAAGAGACAGACCAGAAGGGGAGGGATAGGGAAGAAAAAGGGAATACAAAAGACCAAGACAGTTGAGAAAGACGGAGAGATAAAAGGTCTATATAAAAATAGAAGCCAACTTGTTCTCCCTTATTTATGCACAGCATGGCTCTGCATATCAACAGCTGAAGGAAGGATTCCACCTAGGGCTCGGAGGCAGCCCTCCAGGGGAATATCCTTTGCCAGGAAAGAGTGAGACAATTTCTTCCTCTCCCTCCATCCTCATAAAAGATGTGCGTGTCCCCGGGATCATCCCCCAACCCTCCTGCCAGCTCTGAGTTTTCAGTCCGTCTGCTCCAGCTCCTGTGTTTCTGGCAGACCAGTTGGGCTGAAAGTAGGCTGGAGGAACCCACGCTTGAGAGATCTGAAAAGCAAATGGGGGATAAAAATATTGCAAGGAAGACTGGTGTGGTGGACAGCACAGGAGACCCACCAGCACCTTGGCTTTGAGACTGTTCCTCAGCAACTCTCCAGGCCTTGAGCCCTGGCTGCGTAGTAGGAATATGTACATTTAACGTGCATTAAGACTCCCATACAAGAGAGTGCCCAGAGGATGAAGGTGCTGACACATCCTTCACTCACAAGGACACCTCCCTAGTGTCCTAACTTTAGTTACAAAGCACTTGAGGTGCCTGGTCCTTGTTGCCAAATCCACTTCTTTCCAGGAGAGCACAGGACATTGAGGAAAATAGCAGCACTCAAAATTACTTCTCTCCCCCGGGAAGAATTCATTTACTTTTCCAACCGGCAGCAGTTTGGGTTTTCATCCTCCCCACTACTCATCCACAAGATGAAAGAGTTTGAGGCTTTCTCTCTGCCTCCCGGTCTGTGTTGCCCTATACCACACGCTGTAGATGATAAGGCATTAAGGCTCTTAAGTAGAGAATTTCTCAAGGCAATATTGACTAAAAGGTTTCCTTAAATGTCCCCTGATAGGCAGCATTTGATGGGGTTTAAAGGCAGTGGCAAGCTGAGGCTGGATTTTGGAGATCTGCTCTCAGTGCCCTGCAGGCAGCCAGCTTGCAGACACCCCTTTAATTACAAGTAACCCCCCCTCTGACCTGAAGCACAAGGACATTTTAAGACAATGAGCTTGTCCCAAAAACCTCAGTAAGCCAGGATGAAAAGAGAGACCACAGTGGTACGAGAAGCCTGGTTCTGGAGCCAGGGAGCTGCCATGCACAGGGGGCTGGAGTGTCCCTCAGTTAACCACCTGCCTGCATCTCAAACCTTTGGGTTAAGCTGAAACTACTGTGATGACTTTCATCTAAATCCAGCCCAATTTGTACAGAAGAGACACAGGGAAGGGGAGCAGGGCTCATGCCCATCTCTCTTAACAGGCAGCAAGTGCAGTGATGCTGGAGGAGACAACCCTGCCAGCCCCAGCCTGGGCTGCCAGGAGGGAGCTCTGCCCTCCCCTGCCCACAGACAGGCAGCATTATCAGCAGAGACATTCACAGGTTTTAGGAAAGCAGAGCTACGGACACATATCCCCCGACTATCTCACCGCTGGCACCTGGGGTCAGGGCTTAAAGCCGGCTACTGTCAGTGCCACTCCACTAACCCCCATGCTGATGGGTTTTAAATGTTATCTACCCTGTGCAGGAGAAGCCCCTCATGTGACAAAAACAACTTCCACACATCCTTTCCAGTAAATCTTTAAATACAATCCCTTCTGGTGCCCAGCCCTCCTGATGAGCTGAGGGGCTGCTGGTGGATGCAGAGGTGCCCAGGGAGGATCAGCCCTCACACTGGCTGTGCTGCTGCCTTCTCCACAATCCATCTGAGGGCTTTTTGTTCTCACCTGCTGCTGAGTACCGTGCGACAGCCTTAACCTCCCTCTGAACAACAGCCCACGCTCCCAGGACTCTTCCTGTGAAAACTCATTGTGGAGTTTGCTGAAAAATAATTTAGTATACACTCTACATTGATTAAGCTATAAAAACAGAGCAGAATAATGGTACTAAATTGAAAACAGAGTCCCAACAGGTCCAACCCACAGAAGGATGAGCACAAGTGCCAGTGGCACTGGGCACAAATCCCCCAGGGCTCACTGGGTCTAAGCTAAAGAACTCAAGCAGCCTGCCTAGGTTAGAAAACACATGAGCATAAAGCCCCTCAAAGAAAGCAAAGCTGAAGGGAGAGATCTGTTAAGCTTCAGCCAGAAGAAAAAAACCCACAAAAATAAGAAACTATTATGTTTAAAAGTCTTTCTTAATAATGTAGCTTGGAAACCAACCCTATTGCTGGGACTATATCTAGATGCTGGATGAATTCTTGCCTGTTGACAGTGCAGCTGCTTTCCTGCAGGTGAGGCTCTGCGAGCTGTCGTACCCCAGCTCCTGGGTGTATTTCGGTACATCATCTCCCTGGGCTTTCATCTGAAAACACAGCTACAGGTGCCGGTGCTGCTGGAGTCTGCATGAGTGAAAGCAGCACTTCAAACTGGAGACACAGCTCAGCATCTCAACCCAGAGCCTCCTGACAAAGTCTAATTAGCTCTGGTGTCATCTAATTAACTCTAGTGTCAGGCACTCCTAGCAGGACAGGTCTCGGAGGAAGCTGGCTGTTATCACAAACAGCCTGCTACCCGGGTACTGGTTTAATCTCTCCCTGGTCTGGTACATTTGGGAAGCTGAAAACACAGCTCAGCTGGAGCCAGCACATCAGCCTTGGAGCATCTCTTAGCAGAAATGCTCCATCCCGCCCAGCCAAACCTCCTGGCCCAGGGGAGGAGCTTCTTAGGAGAATAAGGTGATTAAATACTCAATTTCCACTAGTGGGCATTGGCCTGGCAGTGGATCTGAGAGGATGTCTCAGAGCCATGCCCCCCAGATGAGGAGGACTAAGAGGGCAAGTGCTGAGAGAGAAGCAGCAGCAGCAACTTCTCTAACACTGGCTGCTGGCAGAGCTGAGCTCTTGCATCCCTCAGCAGCGATGCTTTGCCGTGGCAGGCAGCAGCACATCAGTACAAAGCACCTTTGTCACCAGAAGACCTGAGCACAAGCTGCACAGCAAGTCCCTCCACGTGGCAGCAGCCAGAGCTCTCCTCGCCTCAGGATTACATCATCTTCCCAAATCCCACATTTACTCCTTTCCCACCTTGTCTGCTCCTATCACCACCCACCCCGCTATCTGATAAGTTTGCTGGGGCAGCCAGAAAGAGCTGATTAGCACTAACAGGAGAGCCCTGACACCTCACCAGAGAAATTACAAGGAACACAGGAGATAAGCAAGGCCTCTGGGTACACCACGATAACACCGGTCTGTGTTTCACCGCACTCGCCCTGCCTGGGTAGCAGAGACGTGAGCACGGACACTCTTGCGTGGGAGCAGCGGCGTGTTCACCAGAACCTGAAGATACATATTTATCCTGACAGATGAATACATGAAATTCAGCAGAAGCAGCAATGTCAGTCAGCGGTGCTTTCTTCTCCACAAATTACAGGAGACAGGGAAGTCTATAAATAATACCCTTTTAAACTCCCTGGGTGGGACCCTCAGCTACATCAGAGGTGATCACCCACCTCAGAGGCGCCCCAGGGACCCAGGTCAGACCTACTGCACAAGGGAAGAGCAACTGGATTTTACATGCTGAGCATGGGGGACTTGCTGGCAGCCCCAAAAGCTGAGGGACAACCAGAGCATCTCCATTTGTGCCCATATAGACCTGGCCTGTACAGCACCAAACACCAGGGCTGGATGAAGCCCTCTCCAGAGGGGGTTAAGATTCAGTGCCTGTGTGCCCTGCGCTGATCCGTTTGTGTCACGGGGAGATACAGAGCTTAACTGATCCATAGCTTCAGCTGCTGCAGCAAATCCTAAACCCGTGGATCACAAGACAAATCCAAGGCTCTCCGGCTGTAGTTTTGTGGCTGTAGTTTATGTGCCTCGCGGTGTCTGCAAGAATGGCTCAGACAAAGGCATAGAAATGACAAATTACACACCCTCCTGCAATTATGGTCACAACACGTAGGATGTATTTTTGACCTGGCAGCTCTTGCAGGGCCCCCTTTGAACACATAAAAATCTTTCTCTTTGTTTATTGTGCGACACATCCGATGACACCGCACTCATCAGAGCCGCTAATTGCCTGGAGTATTCCAATGGGTGCCACTCGGCCACTCAAACTGTCGGTGAAGGAGAATTACTGATAAACACACTATCTTGCCTCATCATATAAATAATTGGGACTATTATGAATGCATGAGCCAGCACAATTAGGACCTGAAGGTTGTGCCATATGTCACAGCAAAGCTAATTTCTCCTGGATTTTCAACGAGGCTTATTATTCAATGTCACGAGCTTATGTAGAAGTGGATTCTGGCTTGGTGTAAATCAGTGGAGCTAAGTTAAGGAACAGGGCAGCTCTGATCTACGCCAGGTGATGAGCTAGTCCATAATGTCCATATGGGTCTATAATTATCCATATGGACACAGATAGGGATATTCTGCACAAAGCCACTGCTGTGCCTGTTACAGTTATGATTCAGGATAATAAAAAAGGCTAATGATGTCTTTATGTCCATCAAAAGTCCCAGGCTAGTCAGAGAGTAAAATATTCCAATTGCCACAGGCCCTAAGTAGACAAAATAATGTCCATTTTGTTTTGTAGGTTGGTTGAAGCTGAATTAGCAAGAGAGATTAACTTAATAAATACAACACTCCAACACTGGAAATGTCACAAGCTGGCAGTGGAAATGGACACCTTAGTTCATGGTTAGAGCAGGCATTGCAAAACCTGTTGTCACTGTGTAGGAAATGTGTGGCAGAGCACAAGACCTGAATCCAGACATCCCCAAAGCCATGCCAGTGCCTGGACCAGCTTCTCACCAGTGCTGCAACCACAGCTCCAAGAGGTGGCAGGGGGAGGATGGCAGGAGATGACTCAGCAGCCTCCTCCATCCTTCAGCAGAGACGCAGCGTGAGCAAGCGGAGGATGTTGTGCCTACCTGCGTGCTTGCAGCCTCCTCGGAGGGAATCCTGGGGAATGCAGGATGCTAAGAATGAGCTCACACTGATTCAAGTGAGAACCTCCAGAAATCCTGGGGCTCAGATTGCATGGAGTAGGCTGAAGAGAGTTTTACAGTAAACCAAGCACAGAGCACTTCTGTCTGTGCTGTGCAGATTAGCAAGCAAAGGAGCTGGGCTGGATCTGCTCAGGGATCCCATGAAAAGGGAGCTGTGTTTCTCCCATTCCCCCTGCTCACAGGGCTTTGACCTCAGACCTGCTTATATCCCCCACCCATCCAGCAGCAGCTTCCCACCTGCCAGGGGAGCAGAGCATCACTGGTTTGTACGGCAGGAATTTTAATCACAAGCCCAAGGACTACTTGCTTTAGTCAACACCCCATCTCCTGAGGCAGCCCTCTCCTGGCTGTGACTGTCCTGGGCAGCAGCAAGAACAGGAGGACCACAGAGGTCACACTGCCCCTTGCTCTAGACTCAAAGGGCTGTTGCCCTCAAGAGCTGTGCCAGGGACTCTGCTCCCAGCATCCTTCCAGAGCAGGGCCTGGCTCACAGCTTCTGGAGCAGAGCCAAACCTCATCTGAGACATGAAGGGGAGGGCTGGACCATTCCCGAGGGTTGATCTTCCTACAGGAATGAGCTTATTAAAATAGTAACAGCCCTTTCACACAGACAGCCCCCCAGCATCCCCACAGCAGGCTCTGCCCAGCATCATTCTCCAGCCTCTCCTGAGCTCAGGCCAGGTCTGGCTGCATGGAGGGGATGAACAGACCAGTGCCTGTTACAGCTGATTTCTCCCATCACATTGTGCCTTGAGACTCCTGATGGCTCGCAGGCTATGCCATAGAAACTGGGCTCTTTTCCTGCCTCCTCTGAAACCATCTGAGCCACCAGCAGGACTGGAGAGCTTATTTTATTCAGAGCAGGATAGTGGAGCTAACAAGCACCAGCAAAGCAAGCATTAATAAGGTACTATAAATATCAGCGTCCCTCTCCGAAGCAGTGAGGGGGGCTCAGCTCTCAGTGATATGCCTCACAGCAAACCTAAGGCTTGAAACTACACAGAAATCCCCTCTGATCGGTTATGGGCTCACATTATCCACAGCACTAGCTCTTTTAATTTGACATTTTCCTTCAGCTTTCCCAGCCTGATTCAAACTCCAGCCACCGAAAGAGAGAATTTACATTTCCAATTCATAGGCAATACAGTCCATTAGGTTTAACAAGTGAATGAACTTCACATGTAACCTACAGCAAGCACCAGCTCTGTGGCTATTCATTTTAACTGATTACCTCGTTTGCTATATCTAGGAGCCCCTGGCGTGGCCATGGCAACTGGTTTTGCTTAAATGCAGCTGAACAGTGAAGTTAATTTTAGATTAGGTGAGGAGGAAGCCGGTGCACCAAGGGAAGCTCAGCACTAGATTCCTCTTCCCAGCTCCTCTAATGGAAATGGTTTTGCCTGCCAGGTCCTCTGCAGCTCATGGTACCCTTGCAGTCACACACCAGGCTCCCCAGTGCTTGCACATCCCCTCTGGAGATGCCAGGCTTCAGGCAACCAAGACCAACCACATGCAAGTTCATTCATCATCCGTAAGTCCTCTAAACCACCAGCACATCCACTTAGACTCTGCTGGTGGGAACCCTCTCCTGCAGCCAGCCCACTTCAGAGCTTCTTCACCCAGCTTTGTCTCCAGGCAGGGGAAGGAGGAAAGCAGATGGCGTGGTTTCTCACATCCCAGGGTAGGTCTCTAACCCAGGTGGGCTGGTTTGCCCTCTCCCTTCCAGCACTGTGTATATCACCGAGATGATTTCCTCTTGGTATATTATAAAGGTGTCAGAAATGTCTTTAAAAACGCAGGCCTGGGGATAGTCGCGTCCCTGCTCCCTACACTCATTTATATATATTGATGTGAATATTCATACCTTAGGCAGAAAAACCCATCAATAAGCTAGAAGTGACCTTAAACATGATTAGTACTTGGGACCTAAGAGGTGTATTTTAGTTGTTCTCATGAGAATAGGAAGTAGGTGGTAAATGGGCATTTCTTTGAAGCAAACCTGCTTATTACTCACATCCTTTCTCCAGGACTGCAGCTCCAGAGCCCACTTTCCCAAGTCTCTTATTCCAGGTATCGCTTACCCTGGAAAGCTTTCTCAGGCCAGGTTAGCAGGGCTTCCTTTGCTCTTTTGGGGTTTCTGCCCTCTTCACTGCTTGCTTCTGGGATGTTTTGGGTTCCCTGTGCTCATTCAGGCTGAGCCACCCAAGGAGCACCCATTCAGCCCCAGGACCCCATCACATCCACATCTCTTCTGTGCCACCTTGGGCCGCTCCTTTCCTCATTTCAACTATTTTACCCCAGCTGAAGCATGACCACCTTTCATACAACCCAAAGGCAGGGCAGCTACTACAGGTAGCCAACTGTTCGACCCCAGCACAGCAGCACGCTCTGAGCTCACACACCACCCAACACACGTGGGCACTTGCTGCTGGTGCATCCACAGCCTGACTTACTGGAAAAGAGCAAGTTAACTCTCCTGGCAGGCAGGCAGCAAATCCACAGGTCAAACAGGTCGGAGAGGTCTGCATCAACCCCGGGGCGTGCAGTATATGGCCATAGACAGAGTCAGGTGTTAGCATTCGTGCTGTATATCCCTGCCCTGTATGCAAACCATCGCTGACTATTAATACATACACACAGGCTCACAGAAGAAAGCGATACTGAAATAAAAACAAGACCAAATCATGCCTCGCTTTGGCTCCAAACTGTTGCCTAGCACGAAAAAGCGTTCCTGCCTGCATTTAAAAATGTATATTTACTTATAAAAATCTTATATTTACTTTGGCAGCAGCTCTGATAGTTTGTGAAAGGCCCGAGTCCCCGCGATGCCCCTTGCCCACCGTGGCTCAGCTCAGCCCAAGGGTGCTGGGGGTCTCTGGTTTTGGTTCATGGCCCTTCCCAGCTCCAGGGCTCAGGGCTGAACCAAGCCCCTGTTCTCGCTGCTAAGGCAAGCACATTACAGAGTCTCTTTGAGTTATTTCCTTTTGGTTGGTATGGAGGCCTGTGCCCATCCCAGGACTTCAGAAGAGACAGGAATAACCAGGGTTTCTCTAGCAGTTCCAGCTCTTGCCAGATACCAGGAGAGGAAAACCATCATCTGCTACAGGCTTGTCCAGGAGACAGTTAAAAAACTTTATACAGAGAAACCTATTGAAAATGATTAACCAACATCGTGGTTTGTAATTTTGCTTAATGCTATTAAAGAAAAGCATTGACCATTTGTTCAAGAGAAAGACTGGTGGGGCGCCAAGATTTTGCATAATGAATTCAGTGGATTAATTCTATTAGTCTTCCTCCCTCCCCCCAGCCCCTTAACTTCTCTGAAGAGGAATCGGAGATGCAAAAAAAAAACCAACAACCAAACAGCCAGATATTGGCTGAGCTACATCTGATATCAGAGACCTTTGTGCTTGCCCTGCGGGGTAGCAGAATGACTCAGAGGAGTGGCAGTAGGTGAGGAGAACAATGGTGATGTTATCAGAGAGGCTGGGAGACTGTTTCAAAGCCTCCAGCAGCTGAAATACACAGAACAATAGAAGGGGGGGAATCGTGTGGATGAGGAGTAGGCAGAGGGATATTATTAGCAGCTTTCAAGCGGCATGTGCGAGGTGGGCTGCGTGGGAAAGGGGCTGTGCCCCATGGCATGGTACCAGCCTCCATGGCTCACGCGTTGGCGTGGTCTGGGGGTTCAGCCACATTGCAGAGGAGCATCTGCAGCCCAGGGCTTTCCATGGAGGGTGTCACCATCTGATGGTCACCCTGACCCCTTGCAAAGGATGAGGGATGTGCAGGAGGAGAGCTGGAGGGTCATCTTGGCCCATCTCACCTTCCTCCCCCTCCCCCAGTACAGAGCGGAGAGCAACAGCCCCAGGTCCCCCCCATAACTCCACAAGCTTCAGTGGTAACAGCTCTGGACAGGAGACCTTTCTGCTCCCTCTAAGGCCAGAGCTGCTGGTGGAGGACAAACCTGGGGAGCCTCCGAGCCATGCCATGGGGTGTTTCCCCCCCCGGCAGGGCAAGCTCACCCCTACTGCTGCCCTGGTCTTGCAGCCAGGGAAGTGGAGACTTCACATCAGCTCCCACCTTAGAGCCCTCAGAAAGGCTAAACTAATTTTCTCAGCTTCCTCTCCCTTATCTTTAAATAGCAGGTTGGGGAGGAAATTACTTTTCCCCACCCAGTTCCCTGGTCCTCTAGTTACAGATGAAGCATTTCTAATGCACTATCCCCAGGAGCCAAGGAGAGCATTTACTGCTTCCCTTTGGTGCAGCATGTCACCTGTAGACATCATCGCGTTAGCTTCACGTCATTACATGTGACAAACCTCTGCATTAGGAGCCATAAATATTTATATAGCATGAACACAGACAACAAAGCCGACACCTCGCGCTATGAAGGGATTCGAGCGTGGAATATTATTTACAACTTCTTCAGCAACACTTGTGTGTCACCAGTTGAGTGCCTCCCGCCCCGCATTGCTCCTTCCAGGAAAGGAGGAATATTAATTTCCAGACACCCAGGGTGACACTTCTCAGCTAGAACTGACTGTACAGTCCTCTCCTTCTCACTGAGGACATCCCACACAGTCAGCCACCAGCTAACCAAGCAAGCAGAGAGCAGAGCAAACCAGGGCTACCTGCTACAGAGACACCCAGCAAAACCCAGCTGCTAGGCAGGGACTGAGATGTGGGCTGGTTTTAGCCACCACTTACGAGCTTGTTTTAACCACCACAGTGATAATCTGCTCATTGCTTCCCTTTCCTTAAGGGTCTCTCAAAGCCAGACCAGCCGACACCAGACTCTACCAGTCAGCACCTTCCATTCTGGGCAGGGTTCAGGAGGTTAAGCCATTTCAGCAGTACCTGCTGGCTGCTGTGCCCTCTCAAACCCAGCCAGTCAGAAAAAGCTGAGATAAACCCTTTGGGAGCTGCTTCTCCCCAGGAGCTCCTGCCTTTGCGTTGCAAATGGCATTACAGCCCTTTGTCCCACCCAGGAGGTTTCCTTCCTTACCTTCAGTCCACAGGGCAGCCCAGAGTCACCACCACACCTTCAGTCCTTGGTCTTCCACAAGAGCTGGGAGCCAGCAGCACCAAGTTTCTGGTCACAGCCTTGTCTCCCAGCAGCCACAGCCACCTCAGCCTGCTACCGAGGCCTTCCCGTCAGCTCTGCCACACTCAGGACAAGGGACATGCCACCCCAAGACACCCCAGCACTGCAGTGAGGCAGAGGAGATCCAGCAGCACCCAAACAAAGCAGCTCCCTCCCCGTCAGCAGCTTTATTTGCTCCCACACAGGTGCTCAGTGTCCTGAATTTCCACCACTTTTCAGGTGCTGGGCATCAGGCCTGATGGAGGCAGCCAACTGCCAAGTGCCTCCTTAGTGAGCTCGCTGATGAGCACTCAGACTTTGTGTTCTTTTCCATTAATAGTTTACTAACGAATTTCTTGGCACGTGTGTTTGAGCAAACGGCCAAATTCAAAGCAACTTTCAGAGAGATTTCCAGAAGGTGCATTCAGAGCTCACTACCACAAGCATTCAAAGAAACCAACCTGCCGGGGAGCAGAGTCACAGGAGGAATAACGGATCCAGAGCTCACCGAGGCAGCTCATCCTGAAAGCCTCCTGTCTGCTGCTTGTGCATTAGCTGCTGTTTGAGCAGCTGGCGCAGAAGTTATTTCACGACTGATTTTTAAAAGAAGATCTGCCCCGGAAACTCATAAGCTGCTCACAAACAAGTTTCAAGTCAAAATTATTTTCTGGGAGGCATTTACTCAGTTCCAGCCTTGCCCTAACCAATCCTATACGGTGCCCACAACACTCCAGCCCGAAGGAGCTGTTGCAGTCCCCCAGCCCGTGCTCCAGCATCACCAGCCACGAAATTCCTGCATCTCACACTTATGGTTTGTGACTGAACTGGAGCATCTGTCCGAACTTCCTGCATGGAGAGGAGAGGAGGGAAGGTGGGCGGCCTCGTGGACCCCATCCCTGAGTCCTGAGCTTCCCAGACACCCCAGAGCATGCTGCACACACGGGGTTGTCTCCTTGCAAGAGGTGCTCTGCAGGATTAGCTCTCATTTATCCTCATACACTTCCAGTTGACCGCAGCATTAAATTAGCATCTGGTTAAGCAAGTACAGGAGCTGCAGGAGATCAATCAGTTGGAATGAGTCTCTGGTGGCCATAGATCAGGAGTGCTGGGGACACTGTGTGAGCAGGGAGGTCCCACCGCTGCAGTGAGGGCATCCACGGGGCA
>JAAGNO010001572.1:0-39676 GCA_033439905.1 Ceryle rudis | reverse complement strand
GGGGGGTTGGGTTTTTTTTTGGTTTTGTTTTGGTTTTAATTTTTTTTTTTTTTATATATATCTCCCAGAAGACACTGCAGTACTGGCTGGTTTAGAGCCACCCATCACTCCCACGCATCATCATCATTATTTGCTCTACATTGAAATAGCTCCTGGGTTCCACAGTCCTTCAGCCATGGCAGGTAAGGATGTGTGCACGAAAAACTGAAAGAGGGTAGATTTAGATAAGATCTAAGGAAGAAACTCTTCACTGTGTGAGGGTGGTGAGACACTGGAACAAGTTGCCCAGAGAAGTTGTGGATGTCCCATCCCTGGAAGGGTTCAAGGTCAGGTTGGACAGGCCTCTGAGCAACATATTCTAGTTGAAGATGTCCCTGCTCACTGCAGAGGGGTTCATAAAATTCTAGGGTTTTATGAAGGCACACGACTTGATTTTGCTTTGCTTTGTGATCCAGTGAGAAACTCCTGTGATTTGCCTGTCTCACCACAAAGCACTTACATTGAAGCACCTGCTAAACGAGAAATAGTGGGAATAATTGGGTCAGATCCTCAGCAGCTTGAAACTGCTGCAAATTTGTTATCATTAAATAGGTTTGCATCAGTAGGACCCTTCTGAGAAGATGTAGAGATGCGACATGTCCTGCAGACCCAATTCTGTCCTGCAGCTTTCTCAGGGGGGAAGAGCACTGGGTCCCAGTTATTACTGACCTACTGATGTGTAATTTGGCTGTTTTAAGAAGATTTTCATTGCATGTTTCCTGGACTTCATGACTGAGTGAAGGTCTTTACTGTGTACAAGCAAACAGAGCCCCCTCCCTGATCAACTCCTTCTTCGCCCTCTGGCTAATTTCAATCCTTGTCTCCCCTCTAAACACAACCCGTTGCAGGCTTTTGGGGAAATTAAAGAAGAAAGCTTAGAGGAGCAAAGCGTCATGTCCCCCTGAAATGCTGGTTAGTTGAAGGCCAGGCCTTGTGGACTCGTGGGGCTGGAGCTGAGGACCAACACTGATACCTGCGGCGCACAGGAGAGCCCCATGGAATCATTTCATGCCGCCACCAAGCAGCCCTCAGAGAAAGACTGCTTTTCACCCTGCTGACTGATGACATATTTAAGGATGAAATACTTTGACGCTTTTACCAGTCCTCCCTAACTATATGTGGAGGAAGAAATCTATAGTTCCCCCAACTGCCTGCATATGCTGCCAGCTTAATAATTCATGCATGCCTCTGTGATTGCAGCCTATGTTGTATCTCACTTTCATTACATATTCTTTTATTGAATTGCCATGGCATATATCAATAGCCTCTATGAGCTCCCACAGAAAAGCAGACAGCGGCTTAGCGCAAAGGTTTCGGAGGGAATCTCCTTTCATTTTTCCGTTAATGTGTAAAGCCCAGATCGGGTGTGTCTGGCTTCATGGCATCTTGTTTGACTGCTGCCTCCTGCCTGCTTCCCTGCAAAGCCTGAAGAATTGCCCAGGGTAATTCTTATTTTCGCAAGGGTGCCAGCTCTAATCTGAGCCCATCCCAGCATTTTACTGATCAAAATGTGGCATTGACTGTCTCCATTAATATATTTACAGGCAGCAGTGGGTATGTTATCAGCTCCCTCTTCAAGGTGACTGCGCTCAACCATGCACCACAAAAAAACCACTCATTTGGTGCATAATTCCCTTGTGTGACCAGCTTGCAAAGGTGAGCACCTTGTTTTGCAAAGAAAACCAAGGTGGATGCCTAATTTCATCATGAACACCATTAGTAGTGGGCTTGGGCAGTGGCCTGGCTGCTGCCCGTCCCTCTGCTGCAACTGGCCCCAATGCCCTGTGGATGATGCTGAGATGCAAGTGCAGGCTGTAAGTCCATGGAGCAGCTCATAGTTAGACACTTTCCTCCATCCTCTATCACCAGTATAAAGACCCATGGTGTCCCACATCCTGCAGGAGGGTGATCTGCTCCCTTCTAGGTCTATACGTGACACCCTGATCTGGCAATGCCTGAATTCCAGGCTTCTAATGGGAAGTTTCTGGCTGCTAAAACTGAGCTCTTCTGTACTTATGAGGCTGGATGTGTGATTCGAGTTGTGGCAGGTGAGTACTTGGTTGCCTGGCCCTTTGAGAGCTAGAATTTGATGTCTGTTGGAGATAGCCTTGGCTGCCCCACTACTGGGACAGCCCCATCCCTTGGGACTCCCTGCCCATGAAAGGTCATCATGTCCTGTATATTTATTCACACTCAGCTGTGAAACAATCCCCTCTCAGAGGGCTGAATATCGCAGAAGGGTTTATTTTATCCTTACACAGTGCCTCCGAGAGTTAAAGCAGTTTTACCAGGGAGGGCCTGGGGACAGAGGCTGGGATGGCTCCCACTGCTGCTTTCCTCTGCATCACCATTTGCCTATAATGATGCTCCTAGGAGCTTATAGAGGTCATCACTCCTGCCCCATGCCTAGGGAGGGATTAAATTTATAAAGAAAAGATTTTGGGACAGGGCCAGGCCTTTCTGAGTTGCTGCCCTTCACTGCTAAAACTGTGCAGCACATTTCTGAGCCTTGTGACAGCCACTCTGCCTGCCCCAGCGACTCCCAGAGCTCCACTGGAGATGCTCGGAAGCTGTAAAAGAGGAATTAACCGTAATTATGGCGCATTGCAGGGCATAAAAACCCTCTAAATCCTCTTTAATTATGTGGTAGTACTTAATTACATGGCAACTGGAATGTAAGTGCAAAAACAAATATGATTTCAGTTTTATCTTCAGCAGGGGCACTGGTAATTAATTTTGGAGGGTAACATAGGACCCAGCGGAATATGGGCATGGTATGGACCCTGCATGCACAGTACTGCAGAGGTGCTGCCACCTGGGATGGTCAAGCCTCCTTCTCCAGCAGCCACAGCTTTGCCATCACTTCCCACAGCCGCCTCAGCAGCATCCCTCTATCTGTCCATCCATGCATAGGCGCAGAGTTGTGGACGGCAGGGTAAGGCAGGACTGGGTGGTGGGGTACCCGCTTATCCTGCATCATGGAGAAAACTAAGCCTGAGAGCCTCCACTATTAATTCATCCCACCTCAGTGATGCTGTGAGTCCACAGCCTGTGGCCAGCTGGCGGGATTCGGATCACTCTCAGTCATGGGCATGAGGCTTTTTTTCTCATTTGCTCCCAGCGCTCAGCTCAGGTGCTGGCAGCAAGTCTTTGCACTCATGTTGCTGATACTTGGCTGTCATGTTGCATTAGAGTGTACGAGTCAACCCAAACCTCCTCAGGACTTAGATGAAGTGGGTGCAAACAACTGAGCTTAGGATGCTCCATTGCCAAAACGCCCCTCGCCCCCAGCCTGGATCAAGTGTACGGCTTGATAAAGATGGAGTGTGCGACCAAGTGCAAAGTCATGCTGAAGAGATCAGATGCTCTGCGATCTCCATCGCCCCGTATAAGCGCCGCATGCTGACAGCGTGATCACGTTTACATGGACAAGAGCACTGTGGACAAGGAGAAGAAAATCCCTGTTATTATCATGCCTTTTATAAACCATAATTAGAGGATTGCGGCATTTTCCCATGGGAACCCTGAGCAGGAGCACTCAGGGATCTCGGGTTTGCTTTCAGTAAAAGCAAAACCACCTGCTGAAGTCAAATGAGCAGGTTTTTTTAACTTGCTTTTTGGTTTGCCTAGTCATTTATACCCTGACCCAAAGTCAGGGTAATGGAAGAGAAACGCTCGTCTGGTGCATTTTTGCATTCCTATGTGTGTTTTTACACCACAGAGATGAAGGAGAGTTGATATGACCAGGGTTGTGCATGCTGTGGCTTTCCCCCACCTGCTTTATAACTCCCTCAATACTGGTAAAAAAATCACATTTTTTTCCGTCCTTTTTAATATATTGTTCAAACTAAATGATGTGCTGTGGCTGATTTACACGCATATGGAACCTGGCAGGCAACAGCAGGGATTGCACTGTTTGAACCCTCCAATAATTGATATTTTCTACTCACCTTCCCATTACAATTTCCTGCTGAATATTTAGAGTAGCACCAGAAACTTGTGCATTAACTTTAGCGCTGGAGGAAGGCAGCTGCAGTGGAGCTGGCTGTTGCTAGAGGGTGGTTTTGTTTGTGCAAAGCTTGTCCCAAGTCCCTTTTGAGGACCTGCAGGGTCTCCTCAGGAGGGGAAAAGCCTTGTGACAGTGACAACAAGGAGCCTGAAATTGTTTTCTGTCATCTCCCATCAAAAAGACAGACGAAGAGAGCACAAGCAAGCCAGAGCAGAGAAAAAAAAAATGTAGTCCCACTGCAGAGACTTCATTTGATAAATACTGTATATAGAGTTGGCAGTAACAACCTTTTTCCGACCCAGGCATTTGGGCTGGGTTTTACACATCCTGGATGGATTCTTCCTTCCAGGTGGTGAACAGGGTGATGGTCCCTCAGTGGGGAAGGCAGGGCAGGCAGTGACAGACTCTGTTGTTTCAAAAAGGTTAATCTGGGGCTTTCCTCACTTCTGATGAGCCAGGTGTGTGTGTGTGTAAAGGAGGTGGCATCTCTGGACGCTGCAGGAGGAAGGAGATGCACTGGGGACACAGTGTTTAAGAAAGCTCCTGAGGTTAAGGCATGCCACGGACATACGGGTGAGAGGACATGTATAGCCCTGGGTCTGCATGTGGGTACCAGCTGCCCCAGCACCAGGGTGCTGCACCCTGACCTGCCTACCAGCCCCAGAACAGTGGGACGCTGGAAATGTGGCTTCCCCATCACAGGACCACACCCACAGGTAAGCAGGGGGGACTCCTCTGAAACCTCTTTTTCTGTCTTCAAGCAAGCTTCCTGAAGAGCATGTGGCAGCACCCACAGATGGGCTCCCCCAGGAGAGATAGGACCTTATAGATGACCACCTAAATCACCCCTGGTTATCCCTGCCCAGTGTGGGGAGTATTTCCCTTTGCGATCCCATGCTGCTGTTACAACAGTGTGAAGCAAGGCGGCTGCATCACCCCCCCTCCCTGGTTTGCCATCCTTTTGACTCTAACAGCCATCACAGAAGGGCAGCCCCACCGGCAGATTTGGCCCTCACCCTACTTCTTCTGACATCTCAAGAAGTGGAGGTGGGAAAATGGGGACTCGAAGTGCGTTTCTTTGGGAAGCCAAAATAAAGGGGAGAAATTCCCACATGTTTCTAGTGATAGGATAAGAGGAAACAGCCTCAAACCAGGGGAGGTTTAGGTTGGACATGAGGAAAAATTTCTTCCCCGCAAGGGTTGTCAAGCCCTAGCCCAGGCTGCCCAGAGCAGTGGTGGAGTCCCCACCCCTGGAGGGGTTTCAAAGCCATGGAGATGTGTTGTGGAGTGCCATGGTTTAGTGGTGACTTGGCAGTGCTGGGTTAACAGTTGGACTTGATGATCTTAAAGATCTCTTCCAACTGAAATGATTCCATGATTCTATGATTCTCTGCTCTGATGCTCTTAAAATCTGCTTGCACAAAAGAAAAAAAAAAAAAAAAGGGCACCTTCCTGAAGAAGGGGAGGAGAGAGGAGGACTATGGCCTCCCACTGAGCCCTGGAGGCCATAGTGACTCAGGGCTCTCCTAATCTGCAACAGCATGTCTGGCCCCAGGCAGAGGAGAGAGTTGGTCTGGGCTTTTAGGATGGGGGTCTTCTACAATAAGCCGTGCTGGAGTGTGCAATCAAAATTCCAGCTTTCCTTAGGTTGTACCTTCCTGCCAGCTGGGACAGCTGCCACAGACATGACTGGGCCTGAGGAGCTGGCTGGTCATCTGCACAGACTTTCCAGTGCCACTGGTGGTATATAAAATGGCTTTAATTAAGGCATGCCACAGATAATACTCTGTAGTCATTTTTATAGCAGGCTTTGAAGGTTTCTGCTGGAGCGGTTTGGTTAAAAATAGATTTGCTTCTGTTGGACTTTGGCAGAAGACCTGGGCTGCCATATTAATGAAGGTGAGTGGGAAAACCCATCCCTGTGGAAGAACCGAGAATAGCCTCAGCACTTTTATTGCAGGGAAAAAACAAGATCCTTGGGAAGGGGAAGTATCTGTAGTCAACATGGTCTTGCACCAGCTCAAGATCTGAGTCAGGCTGGGGTTTTATTGCTCTATAATAAGTAAGTACCTCATTAAGGAGAGGATAAATGTGTAACATAATTTCATTGAATGTGGAGCCGTTGCTGGGCACGAGAGCTTGGAAGGAAGCCCACTGCTTTCTGATGTTTTTTAAGCTAGAGCCTGGATTTTGCTCACTTTAGTTCTCCCACTAGTATTGTAAGTGTTGGGGTTAGATAGTTCACAAGTGAGCACTTAAAATAAATTTTAAGGCTGTTTTTATGCTGAACAACTGCATGGAGATGTAAGACTCAGGATAAAGGAAACTCCTACAGTCCTGTGACAGACAGTGATGCGATATAATCCCTTTCATGAACAGGTCAAAATTCATCTTTGGGTTGACTCCTCTGGTCCCCAGTGTCTCAGAAAGCTGGCTCAGCATCTCAAATTTCTGAGACTCTTAAAATTTCTAAGCCAAAATTAATCACAGTTGGTTGAAACACACTTTCCTGCCTGCCTTTGCTGCCCTCCTTCACTTCTGATCAAACAGATGGATAAATAATGATAAATAACATGCCACAGCCATCCGAGTAGGGCTTGCTCAACTGAGAAACACGACTGCTTGGGCAGCGGTTGCAGCACTGTGGGAAGATGAGAAACAGACAAAAACATTTGTAGAGTTGTAGTACGGCAATCTGAAAGTGAGGTATTATTGGCTGTATCCTATTCCTGCAGAAAGTGAGGAGCAAGCACCCCTTGATGTCTGCTGGGAGCAGGACAGGCCTGTCAAATTAGGCTAACTCAACCCTCTAATTGGGGTGGCTATGTACCTGTAATGCTGAGCTGTAAGCACTGAGCAGTGCAGGTGAACTAGGTAAGCTATCTCCCTACGAAATACTGAGATGATGGCCTAGTGAATGAACTGGTGGAAATTCGCTTCTGTGCAGAGATGCCAATCTAATTTTCCACTCTAGATAGATATTTAATAACCCAAAGTCTTCTAACTCCAGTGGGATTATCTATGGAGCCCTTTTCTTCCACAAAGTCCATAATACTCTATTAAAATGCATGTGAGAAAGGAAAACAGAAAATTGTGTAATGGACCCCTCAGACGTGTGCTTACCTGGGTGGCTGACAAGGATACCTCAACTGCTGAACCTATGATAAAGATTCATTTTACAAGCTGTTCTGAAATTTGAGGGGGTTCTTTTCCTGTCCTGGCTGGCTTTGCCCATCTCTAACATGGTGTTTGGCTGGTCCGTAGGAGATAAAATTGAGCTGCAATGTCTCTGATACTTCATCCTCTTCTAGAAATGAAGTAAGCCAAAAAGAGTGTTCTTTTATTGCAAAGCTTGGGTGGAAGATCAATAACAGCTTCACATGTATTTTTGTCTAATCTTTTGTTTTGCAGGGCTTTGGAAAAAAAGAAGTGTTGCTTTGCATGTGGACATGACCAGCTCTGCTTCTAGGTCCTGGACTTTTACTTCCCCCCTGGCCTGAGCCTTCAGGGACAAAACTATGTGGCCAAGGGCAGGCAACGAGTCAGGACTGCCCTTACTCATCTCAAACCTTCTCCTGCCCAAATAGATGGATACCCTAAAGCCAGGGCATGGTTGGTGTCTAACCTATAGCACCCTGGTGTACCTTGCAGAGGAGCTTTCCTTCATTACTGCTTGCATGGTGCCACAAGATGCTCTGACAGAAGGTTTTCTGATTGCAAGTCATATATGATTATGTTTCCTGGCGGGGATCTAGTCTGGTAGACATAGCCTGCCTTGGCTGGTTTGGAGAAAACAAAGAAATGACAAGCGGTGCTAATAGTTATTTTGAAATTCCATCTTCACTCTGTGCTTCTCCTTTCTATATCTGCTGCAGGTCTTGCAAGTGAGTTGGCTAATGATAGGGGGGTGGTATCACCCATAGGTAATTAGGCTTTAACTCCATGTGACCCTACTGATTTCTGTGCTTGTTTGTGTCAGCTGAGATCAGGTTAGGAGCAGAGTCTCTATGGGGTGGTGACTCTACCAGTGACCTGGGCAGCATGCTGTAGGGCTTGGCAACCCTTTTGGGGAAGAATTTTTTCCTAACATCCAACCTAAATCTCCCCTGGTACAACTTGAGACTATTTCTTCTTGTCATATCACTTCTTCCTTGGGAGAAGATACTGACCCCTGCCTGATTCCAACCTCCTTTTAGGGATTTGTTGAGAGGGAGAAGGTCTTCTCAGAACCTCCTTTTCTCCAGGCTAAACAACCTTGGGTGGGAGATGTGGGTAAGAAGGAGAAGAAAAGGAGAGATGGTTTTTCTTTCTGTGTTTTGTTTTGGTTTTTTTTTTTTTAATGGTGCTGTGCCTCTAGGAGGGACATCCCAAGTTTGGTGGGAAGCATTGGACCATTGCCTTTTGATACAGGGCAGAAGAAATGTCAGAGGAGCCTGGAGAGTTGCATCTGTCTTGTTCCAGTATATGCATTAACATGCTGCTGGTCTGCCACCTGATGGCCTTTGAGAAGTGTGAATGTTCCCTTGCTGGGTAACTTGGAGAAGGAAATGCATCAGTCACCTGTGTCCTGTGCTCTGGAGTTCAGGTGTGGTTTTTGTGTTGATTTTCTGCTGTGCCTTCTTCTCTGTGATGCTGTGGTCTTCTGTATCTCACGCTTATGTGTATGTATAGGAAGTTGTAAACATGTATCTTCGCTCCTTTTTTTTTGTTTTTGATGTGTGGTGGACCCCTGTTCTCTACAAAGTTAGGATGCTAAAAGTGCATAGCAGTTAGCTGTGCTGAAAGCCATGTATTTGGAGGGGTTTCAATTCTTGTCTTGATCTTCACACCCTGAGAATAATGATATTTAAAAGCAAGTATCTGATCTCAAACTCCTCCAAACTATCTGCCAAGCATGGGATGGGAGAAGACAAGGTGGGAAAGTCTTAATACTTCACCTGTCTCCTCACCCCATGGTTCGTATTGGTGGTTTCAGGGCAAGCTTAGTTCATGCCAGGACTTCATTGTGGGCCCAGATAATGCTCCATCTCTCAGAGCTGCTTTTATATATCCCCTGTGCTGCTCCCACAGCTCTGAGCATGGTGGTGATTATCTCAGGCTTTCCTGCCCCTTCTGGCTGACCAGAGAGTCTTTCCATCCCCCTAAACATGGTTGCTTTGAAGCATACAGACTCTGACATTATCTAAACAAAATTTAGAGGAGCAGTTGAATGCAGTAAGATGCTCTTTGCTTGATGAAACTAGAAAACACAACTCTATTTGTTTCTTTTCAAACAAAGCTGCTCTGTTACGTGTTTGCTGGGTTTGAGTGAAAACTCCTCCTATAGGAGCTGCCCAGACACTGAAGGTGGGAGCACCTTTGAGAAGCATCTCAGGATGCGGTTCAAACGTGGGGATGGGGACAACAGGTGTCCCTCAAGCAGTGGGGGCTCTGCTCCCAGTGCAACACGGCTGTCCTCAGTTGGGGTTACTGCAGACACTGGAAACCTTTGCCCTGAGCAACTTAAGCAAGGATAATCCACATGCCCTAAGGTGGCTTCTTGGTGCTCTGCCTGGATAATTGCCTTGAGAAATGATGAGTGGGGCTGTTAAAGCTGGAAGAAGGGTCTTGTTCCATCTGGACACAGTGCATCTAGATGAGGAGAAGCTGATGGACACTTGGGCAGGGAAGCATTTCCCATATGCTGACTTAAAACCCCATCAGCAACTCAACAAGCTCTGTTTTTCCTTGCTGGCTATCACATTTTGCATTTTTACTATACTTAAACCAAAGGATAATGCTTCTGTATGTGATTATAAACCTGACAGAGCCCCCACTGAAGTATCTGCCTTTCTGAGGAGCTTAAGTAATATTTTTTGAAAAGCACTCCAGCAACCTATGAATTCCTGTGGGGCACTCGAGTACGTGTGACCCAAGGCTTTGGTGGTACAAATCCAATTCTGAAAAGCCTGGAAATTGATTTATGGCTGCGTGAGATGCATGCAGGCTTTGGAGACACAAGAGAGATGATGATGCCTTCTTACTTGACTCTGGAAATGCTTCAGCGTGGACCATGGCCACAGGTGCACCTGCAGTAGGTCCTTCCATCCTGCAGCAGACACACTTGTGGGCTCACTGGGCACGTCCCACCATAAGAAAAGGCAAGTTTATGTTGAGCTGAGTTTAAGAAGAAGGGTTTTTGCTGGTTTGGGGAGCCCAAAATACTTAAGTTAAAAAACACCGATGCCAATGGGATCTGTTTACCCACTGGCTTTGGGTTGGGAGGGACTTTTCAAGGTCATATAGTCTATGCCCCCTGCACTAAGCAGGGACATCTGCAACTAGAGCCCCCACCAACCTCACCTGGAATGTTTCCAGGGATGAGGCAGTGACCACCTCTCTGGGCAACCTGGGCCAGGGTCTCACTACTATCAGTGTAAAAACATTTATTCCTTGTATCTAAGTTGCTTGGGTGGTGGTGGGGTTTTTTTGGTTTTTTTTTTTGTTTGTTTGTTTGGTTTTTTTGAGGGTGTTTTTTTTGAGGTGTCTTTTTTTTTTTGAGTTTTTTTGTTTGTTTGTTTTTTGTTTTTTTTATGGAAATTTGCTTGCATTGTGTGTCAGCCTCTCTTGGCACATTAAAAAATATTTTTCTCTCTTTGCTGTGACAACAGGAGCTTAAATCAAGTCTTAAACAGCCATAGAAGTATATTGGTTGGGAAAGTCCCTGCTTCCCACCGCTGGGAGGCAGTACAGTGTCCGCTGGAAGGGACCATCTCCTTTTGCAAAATTCACAGAAAAATGGGACCCGGGTCAAGGTAAGACATTGAGGGAGCAGAATCTGCTTATAAGCAGCAGGTCTGTGAGCCCTGCAGAGAGCCATTGAAGGCAATGGAGCATCCCATGGGCGCAGCTCCAGCTCCTGGCTTTGGTCCTGGTCTGGCTGCTGGAGTAACGTGTTGGTTGGCAAAGGCAAGCTGAGGCTTATTAAAGCAGCTCACAAACCTGTATGAAGTTCAACTTTGTACGGTTTCAGCTGGAAAATGGCCCTGGAGCCTGAATATTTATTTTGAAGGAATTCTCTCAAGATGTGTTTCAGGATAACTTGTTTTCCAAGTAACCTTATGCTCTCTAAGGGGAGAGAGGAGAAATTACTGCAAAGCCGGGGTTTTGGTGGGTCTTGGTGTCCTGCTGCTAAACCTGTCTGGAGGGCTGAAACTAAAACAAGCAAAGCGACCTTTGCAGGGAGCCAGATGCTGCCCATGAGCTGAGCTTTTTTGGGGAGAATAAATTACCCAGATACACTGCTCCAGAGAGTGTGGCCGTGCCTGTAAGGGAGGCAGCAACAACACAAAAGCTGAGGGATGAGGGTGAGGACTTATGATGTGGTGGTCACAGCTTCATGCACCAGCTACCGGGGACTTGGCACAGCCTTTCAGATCCTTCCTTTACTTCATTTTTCTTTCCTCCATAAAAATGAGGGAGGGAGATGGCACCGTGTGGGAGCTCCCTGTCTGCTGTGGAAGGCAACTGATGTTACTGCACATCCAGCACATTCCATCCAGAGCCCTGCTTTCAGCCTCAGACTTTTCCATCTCCTCTCCCTTCAATCCCAGTGTCCCCTGGGGAGCTCTGGGACAGACTTTGGGCTAAGAATATATATCTATATATATTATTTCTTTCTTTCTAATTTTATTTTTAGACCCAGGCCTGATGGTGCAATGTCAGAGCAGCTGTCGCTTGCCTGAAGAATGAGTCAGACTGGGCTGATGCACAGGTGACACAGCTCATGAATCCAGTCCTGTTGTTTGTCTGCCATGGGAGATGATGTCATGGTCCTGGGCTCATCAGCAGCCTTTGGAGAAGACAACCTCTTCACCCAGCTCTGCATAAGGTATCTCCTGGCACTGATAGGAGCTCTGCAGCCCCTGTATCTCACTGGTGCTTTGTACCATTGAGGTAAAGAAAATCATGTTTTCTGAAAGAAGGGGTAGTCAAGGGCAGAAAGGGTGCCTTGACTGCACCAGAAACAGCTTCTGGAGTGTCTCCACCTGTTCACACTGGCTGCAGGCAGGGTGCTGGTGCAGCAGCTGCACCCCTGGCAGCATTGCTTGGTGCTGCAGGCTGGTCATGGTGCTGGTGGGAGAGTGTCAGGTCCTCAGGACCTTGCTGTGACATCTGTTTTATGTTCCTAAGTGAGGAGGCTGCAGAGGAGCATACCTTGGAGGGGGGATGTGCATGAGGGACTGGAGTGGATGCCTAGCTTTAATCCCACTGAGCAGCTCCAAGTGAGCGATGATAAACCCAATGGCCAAGTGTTCCACCATGTGCACCACCATGTTGCCTTGCATGAAGGGATCTGTGATGTGGCAGGACCTGGAAAAGGTGGCCCCATGTCTGCAGGACTCCTCCTTCAGATCAGAAGACCCACTTTCTCCTCCTTCTCCAAGCGTTTCACCCCAGCTCTCTCAGGCAGATCTTGTATCTCTAAGCAGCTCACAAGAAATAAAACTTCAACATCTTGAGCATGTAGATGAAGTGAAAACTTAAGCCCCGTCGGAGGAGTGGATGCACACATATCTGTGCAGACACAGACTGAGCAGTGCCCACCATGGAAACTCCACAGTGGTTGAGTGTACCTTGTCTGGATTGAAAAGAGCAAATCTTTAATTTCTACAACACCAGCAACAAACCAGCACAGAGACAACATCATCACTGATGGCTTTGGCAGAATTGTTCATAAAACCCAGTCAGGATCTCTTACTACTTGGACACCGCAGCAGTGGCCATGAAACCCCCCTCTGTCTGGCAAACCCTGGACTGGAACCTGTACATCTGGGTTCAGCCCAAAGCTGGGTACAGGCGAGACCTACAAGCTTTCACTCCTTGTCTGTGACATACCTCAATTTTATTCCAAACTAAACAACCACAGGTGCTAAGAGTGCAGAGTCCAACTCTCAAGTCCTTGCAAGACCTAAATTTAGGATTAAGGAAAAATTATATCTTTGGGGATACGATAACTTTTTAGTCCCTTGAAAGCAATACAGACCTTAATAGATAATGGCTTGTTTACTGATTTTCGTGGCTCATGCTCTGTGAAAGGGCAAGAACAATTCTCCCTGCCATAAAAAAAAAACAAAAAACAAAAAACAAAACAACCCTGCATTGGATGGTTAAAAACACTATTAGAAAGAGCATCCTGAGCTATGAAATCCTGCGGGTTTCAGGGTAACTCCATTAGCTGTGCTGCTATCGCATCCTGTAGGATTTTCCCACAGGGTACAGTTTCGCAGGGAGCCTGAACCATGTACCGACACTTGAGCATCTACAAGAGCCAAAATAACCCTATTTCTTCTCGTGCCTAATGCGGATTTTATCTCCCGTTTTATTTCCTCTTCTCTCCAGCTATTTCAGAGACATCCTGAGGTTCTGTCCAGATGCTGATACCCCGACAAACTTTGGCAGAAGGAAAGCATCAGAGAGATGCCACAGGGCATGTGTTGTATGGGTGGGCTTTCCCCTTCAGCAGTGGGGCTACCTGTCTGGGTGGCTGGGTTTATGTGGGGTAAGGTTGCTGAGCACAGGGCGTGATCAAAGTAAGTGTACAATGTCTGAAAAGGGTGGGGGTTTTAAATTATTTTTATTATTTTTGCTGTGCCTTTCCATGCTAACATGATCTTTGCAAGCTTGGGACAGCCAGCTGTGGCCAGAGCCAGCTCCCTGGGGGATCACTATAAGCTTAATACTGGTTTTCTACTCTCCTGCCATGCTTCAGGGCTCATTAATCTCTCCGTGGTGGCAGGATGTGTCCCTGTGATGAGGTGCAAGGATGGAGATGATGCCATCCGCAAGAGGAGCTGGTCCCATTCCCACAGAAACCTTGGTGCTTCTGGGTTCCAGTGCAGCAACTTGCCTCATTAGCACCTGGCCAAAGTCACTTGAGTTAACATGGAACCTGGAGGGGCTTTGGCTGCTGCCTAGAGGCTTTGAAGACACCAGGCTAGGAACTTAGTGAAAAGCAGGTAGCAGAGAGCAAAAGCAGAGTTCATCCCTTACTCCATGGGGTTTCCCTTAACTAGGAAGGGAAGTCCTTCTCCAAGTCTCCCTCTGGCAGCCAGCATCACATAAGCCTTGTATTTTTCCCACCCCCCAGCCGTTACTTCTGTTCCTTGGCTTTCTCTTGTCATCCCCAAAGGGAAATCACAGTCTGGGTTTTGAAGAGACCAGGGCATTTCTCAGTGTGGATAATATTGTTGCAGCACTTAAAGACTGGCTGAACAGAGAGCTCTGCAGGAAAGCAGGCTCCAGATGGCTTAAATGCTCTATATTAAGGCTGGTGGACAAGGCACTGATCCTTTCCAGCTCCATATCACTGGTGCCTTCCAAGGCACTACTAAGGTGTTTGCAGGTTTGGTTTTTTTTTTTTCTTTTTACTCTGATCTGGCTTTTTTCAGGTTTTCCTCCTACATCAGGCAGTTGTTTCAAAATGACCAGCAAATATCCCATGAAATCCTCATAAAAACTCCTCATGAGCATTCTGGACAGCTCTATACTGGAGATGAGGGACATCTTCCCAGTACCAGCCTCCCAAGCAACAGCATGTGGAAGCCAACTATTACAGACTCCATTGCCTGCCTTGATTCTTGTGACAGTGGTTGCAAATCTTCCAACTTGTTATTTATCGGGACTGGAGCCTCTGGTAAGGGCAACACTGGGAGGCCTTTCTACCAACTTCCCCAGGCAGGCAGGTCTAGTTAGTTTTTTAAGGGCTCTGTGCACAACTTCATTCTGAAATCAGGCAGAATTTCTCTTCCAATTTACCCTCCAATCCTTCAGCCTCATTCCCTGTTTTCCCTTTGGGACACCTGTTGTAGTGTGGTTTATTTTATTTTTCTCTCCTGTATCTCTCAGAGTTTGATTTGGCAACTGTCCAGGAGAGAAAGGACTTGCAATTGCTTTGTCCTTTGGTGGGTGAGGTTAGTGTGACTTCATAGTTTTCTGTTAGGAAAGCAATTAAGAAGAAAAAAGTCCCATCTGTGACTGAAAATGGACTTTTGGTGATAAAAAATGTCCCTAGGTTATGTCTGAGGCTGGTGTAATCTCCTGCATTTTTCTTTTCTCAGTTTTTTTTTTCCCCCACCCTTAATTTTTTTGTTTTGTTTTGTTTTGTTAGCCCCTCTATTTATTTCACAGATGCTTGAGCGTCCCTTTCATCTTGGACACGTGTAGATGGTACCTTAAACCCACTAACCTCTGCATCCTGGAAGCAGGGGCAGAATAACAAAGGTTTTGGGGAGCACTGGGTGAAATGAGCTGAGAGGTGGCTGGTGGAGTACAGCAGTGGACACTATCTTCTTGGTTTTTGGGTGAGGAGTGGACAAAGGCTCTCATCTGCTGTGGAGTTGTAGATTGGCAGATGCAGAGGCACTTGATGTGTATGGGGAGCCCTTGCTGGGGGGAGGTTGGAATCCCCTTAGTAAGGAAAGGCACCTGGTCATGCCAGATTGTCATCAGAGTGAAAAGGTGCCACATACAGGTGAACAGAAGAAATGCCAACAAATGACAGGGAAAAAAAAGAGGTGGTGAGATCAGAAAAGGGATGAGAAAGCAAAGAACAGGGTGAATGTGTTGGTACGTGTGTGGCTGAGCATGGCAAAGAAAAAGGCTGATGTAGACATCTTAGCAGCTTGCTCAGACTAGGGCTTAAACAGCACTACAGGGACTTGGTGGGATAAATAGAACCCAGTGTGACTTGCCTGAGAACGAGCAAGTGAGAAATGAAGGAAAGGAGTCCACCAAGAATGGAGCACATCTGTTCTGAAGGTTAGCAAAGGGCTGAGAATGGGCTTCTTCAATTTGGGCAGCTTAAAAAGGGTGAAACTGGTGGGACAGACCTCATGTGAGTTTGAAGAAGTAGGTGGGTGAATATGAGGGACTCTTTACCCGTGGTACCTCCACATGGTAGAGTCTGGTGGTAATGGCATCTTAAACTCCACCGACAATTCTCGGACGAGCAATACAGCGGGACAGAGCTATTCAGCTCCCAGGGTGTGTTAGTGCAACATCTCATTTCCAATAGTGGTGGAAGCTACTGGTAAAGCTGCTGTTTTGGGCTCAATTTGGGCTAACAGAGCGGAGCTGGTTCATAAAAGCGGAAGGTAATTTCAGGAAATGAGTCACAAAATAGTGGAGGCCACAATGCCAAGACAAAGGGTGTGAGAACAGCAGAGTAAGGATAATGTGCAAAATTCTCAAGGATCCAGTAGGCAACATCTCTAACGAAGACAATCCAAGGGCTAAAGAGTGCAAGAAAACCAACAGTTACCTAAAGCAGCTGCATTAGGGGCACAACAACCCATCCTGATGCAGAGGAACAAGCAGAAGGTGGTGCAGAGACCTGATAGACTTCAGATCTGAAGAAGGGTTGTAGAAAAGGGGAACTGAGGCCAGAAACCTGGCAATGGGGACAAGGCAGCAGTGTTGGGTAGCTACAAGTTGGAGATGTGGAGGCACAGAACAAGCTCCAGGAGGCCATGCATTTAAAAGCTGGGCACAAACCTTCTGTAAATGCACGGGAAGGAGAAGAAGAGCTGAGGAAAGCCCAAGGATGTTGCCTGAATGGAGGAGGAAAACATGGGCTTTGCTCCAGCCTTCCCTTGCACCCAGCTAATTAGGACAGGATGATTATACTGGGCAGGAGCCCAACTCAGACAGGGAGGAGAAGACCTTCCAGGGTATTTAGATCAGGCAGGTATGCTTGTGTTGGCAGGATCTGTTGAAATCCCCCCTGGGTGTACTTCCAGAGCTAGGGTTTCTCCAGCACTGCAGGAGCCCTGGGCAGGCTGGGAGCTGCAGTGGAGCAATCCCAGGAGTTAGAGGTTTCAAAACAGGGAGTAATGTAAGGAGAAGTTATTAAGCAATCAATTTGTAAGAACCTGGAGGATAATGAGGTTAGAAAGTAGCAACTGACATGGGTTTGTCAAGAACAAGCCAAGTGAAACCAATAATTTTCTCCTCTGACAGGGCAACTGGGTTTGTGGATGGGGGAATGGTGGCAGATGGGCTGGGGCTGGGCTGGTGTTCTGTGGCAAGCAACTGTGGGAGGGTGACCTGCTCTGCAGGAAGGCTTGGGAACCTTGGACTGAGCTTCAGGGGAAGGTGAAGGGCAGAGGCATTGCATAGGAGTTCAAACAAAAAACTTCAATGTGTGGTGCCATCAACTGCTTTGTGAATGGTCCCCCTACAATAGTGCCTATGTTGCTCCAAGTTGATGCGCTTGCTTGTGTGTCTTCTCCTGATTCTGCAAGGACCTGTCATGCCCTTGCTAATTGCCCCCATGGTCATCAGCTGGTCCTCATCACCATAATCTCTACTGCAGTGGCTCCTTATGCTCATCCTTGCTGTGGGCTGCCCTCACTGCGGGTGTGTGGCCACCACTATCTGCTTTCCCCCACCCCATCCCTGTCTCCTAGGTTCAAGACTCTGAAGGGCAGCCCTGTACTAGAGCAAACCTTGCAGGACTTGCACAGGTCAGTTGTCACAGTTTATGTTATTGCCTCCTCTGCCTTGTACCTCATGCTGCAGCACAATATCCCCCCCTTCTCAAGACTTGAACCTCCACCTTGCATCTCCAGGGACTGTGGTCCTGCTGTGCTCATTCCATAGCTGCATTTGTCTTAACGATTGACCCCTTCGGTTGTTATTAGCCTCATGGTCACCTCCAGCACTGCCTGCCATGATGAATTAGAAATAGAGTCCTCTCTGCATCATACTCCTCGTTAAACCAACCATCCCTTCTACCTGCTGCAGTCGTCACCTCATTATAACTCCATTACCTTTAACAACAACTCCATTACCATCCATTATCTTTCGTATCATCTCTTTTACAAGGCTGTTATCTGCACCTCCTCCTTTACAGCCATCCCCTCCTCAATTACGATTCCATTATCTTTATTACCACCCCATTACAGTCATAATTATTCCCATTACAATTTTGAGATCTGTGTCTCCATCCAGACAAGGCAGTGTCTCCACCAGCCCCACCACCAGCATCAGGCCTGTCTCGCTTGGTGCTCCTCATTGCCTTCATCTCCCAGCACCGTTACCGCCAACTCCCCCGCATTCGTAATTATCCCCATACCAACGACCGTATTTTAATTATTTTTCATTATGGTTTTATAGTCTGTTGCTGTTATTGCTTCCTTTATTGGCCATTCTCCTTTCCCTGAAGTAGCATGTCTGGGAGGGGTAGCAGGGTGTGAGCTGAGACTCAGGTCAGTGATATTTTACAGATTTGCACCAGCCCTGAGCAGGTACCTTCACTCCACCACCATCCTCCATTGCAATTCCAGTATTTAATCTCCCTTATTACTGACATTCTCTTTCCACGATCCTTCAGCTCAGCTCCACTGCAGCTTCCCTGATGGGTGTGGCCACCTTGTCCAGCTGGTGGTGCTCCTTCTCCTGCCTGGGGGGAGGAGCATTCCTGGCCCTCTCTGATTTTTCCATGCTTAGAGATGGACAATGGCTCTAAGGACCATTTAGTCTTTTAAATGAAAATAGTATCTGTGTGATTTTAGTAAAAGAAGTGGTTTTCTTGCAAAGATACCAACTTCCATAAATTCTTATGGTACGGCCCTAAGCGCCGCACCCCGCCGGTGTTACTTGACCCATAATTTCAGCTGCGTGCCCACCCCAGGTGCTGCCAGACCTTCCTACGCTTCCCCCATACCACATTCATCTTCTACAAACCACTCTTGTGATTCAGGAGCAGTGTTCAGCAGCACTTTCGTGAACAATAAGAGGAGGAAAAAAGCTTCTTGGCTGGCACAGGGTGTGTTGCATCATTTAGTGTGACATGGAGGAGGATACCATGAGACCCTGCCCTGCAGTGCTGGATCCAGCTCTGGAATCCTCAGCACAGAAGAGACAGGGACTTGCTGGAGCAGGACCAGAGGAAGACAGCAATGATGGGAGGGCTGGAAACCCTCTGCTGTGAGGTCAGGCTGAGAGAGTTGGGATTGTTCAGCCTGGAGAAGAGAAGGCTTTGGGGAGACCATCTTGTGGCCTTTCGGTACTTCAAAGAGCCCGTCAGAAAGATGGGGACAGACTTTTTATCATGGCCTGTTGTGACAGGACAAGAGGTGATGGCTTTAAAATAAAAGAGGGGGATTTAGACTAGAAAGAAGAAATGTTTTATGCTGAGAGTGGTGAGACCCTGGCCCAGGTTGCCCAGAGAGGTGGTTGATGCCTCATCCCTGGGAGCATTCCAGGTGAGGTTGGATGGGGCTGTGAGCAACCTGCTCTAGTTGCAGATGTCCCTGCTCAGTGCAGGTCCCTTCCAACCCAAACCATTCTGTGATTTTCTGATTTTAGCCCCTACATAGCACTGATGCCACTGAGGACAAGTGCTTTGCAGCAGGTCTGGTGCTCACGTTCCTCAAGAGGACATTGAGATATTGGAGTGGTTACAGAGAGAGCCACAAAACTCCCCAAGGATGGAGAAACTGCCAACTTGAGAGAGCTTGGGCTGCTCAGTTTATCACGAAGATTGAGAGGTGGCTTCATGACTTCCTATAAGAACTGTCAAGGCAGGGAACTACTAAAGAAGGCACTGAAGAGCTCTTTACGGCAGCAGGGAAAGGCAGAGCAGGAGTGATGGCTGGGAGCTCAGGCAGGCAAATTTGGATGCCTGATGCAGCACACGGTATGTAACGTGAGAGTGATGCCCATTCCAAGCAGCTCCAGGAGGCTACTGGAGAAGGCACGATCCAGCAGCTTGTGAGCGATTTTTCCTTGCGTCCCTAAAGCCTGTCAGTGATGCTCGGTGGCAGGGAAGCCGGTAACAGCTTGCAGGTAATTAACATCTCTGGTGTAAGAGGGGATGTTGCTCTTGTTCGAACACCCCTGGGTTATTTCCCACAATCAATAAGCTTCGTAAATAATGGATCCCAGGGGGTGGGGTGGAAACGGTACCTTGCGCTTATCGGATTTTGTGCTCTGTTTGGTTTAGCTGGGGAACACTGGGAGGGGAAAGCTGATTAAAAGGAGCTAATGAAGGGGGAGCGAGCTGCCATGCAGCCCTGCCATGAACAGGGCAGAGAACAGATCCCAGCACCATGCTGTGACCCTGCTGCAGAATCTGGGGGAATGTTTCCTAATTCTGGCTTGGTTAAAGGGAACTGAAGAAAGGGAGAGGAAGCAATTAGCATCCCTCTCCTCATATTGTTTGCTTTGCTGCTTGTAAAGGCCCCTGACAGAGCTGAGCTTGCTGCAAACCATGGGGCAGTGCTCTTCCCGAGGCACATGGGGACAGACAGTACTCTTGCTTAGCCATGCCATTCCCATGGGGATTTTGGGAGAGCACTTTAGCACCCAGCGATGCCCTCTCCACACCTTGGCGAGTGTGTGGGGAAGGCTGAATATAACATGGGGCAGCAGGATATTTAAGCTCCTTTGGGGTCAAGGGGAAGGATTTAACTGAAGAATTGGGAAGGTATAGACAGGTGTATTTAAAGTAGCAGCATGATGAAGACTTGCTCCCCTGGTTTTAGATTTTAATCCATAGCCACATGTGGCCTCTTAAAAAGCATAAACTGGGATTGCCTGAGCATGCAAGAGACTTGCCTCGCTGCCATGACTCCAACCTATACCTTAGGTTTTTTACTAAATAAAACCAAGGAGCTGGCAGAAAGCAGGCAGCCTGGTGGCAAATGCCTTTGGGATTAAAATAACACCCCCAGTAAGCTCTTGCTAGTGGGTTGGTGTTGCCTAGGCATTCCTGCACATCTGGAGCCAGAACAACTGGGAGTTTTTATAAATTAAAAAGAAACACGGGTTTCCCTGACATAAAATGCAGAATTATGATAGGCATTACTAAACAGAGGTTTTTAAAAGCTTCAATGTGCTGGAAATTTTTGTTGAGGTTGGTAAATAATGCTGGGGTTGAACTGGGGTGGCCCTGTTTTCTACAGAGGGTCTGATCCTGTTGCTCAGCAGTGTACATCCCCTATGCATGGGCAACTGCGGACTGCAAATAATCCATCACCTCCTGGCTGAGAGATGGACCAGGTGGAACAGCTTTTACCACTATTCCCCATTGCAAGAGGGATGATCCAGGCTGGCGAGCTGTGGTTAGGGGCGAATGCACTGCAAACCGCTGGGCTGAGAAGGGAGCACCTTGGGGAGTCTTTAAATGCAGCTTAATTACATTAGCTATATACATCAGCCAAGGGGATAATTTACTGTCTCCAGACAGATGCTTTACTCCTTGTAACAAGACAAAAACAAAAGCCAGCACAGCCCCATGCAGGTGGTGCCCATGCAGGGGCACTCTCCAGTCCCTGAGCATCTCCAATGGGTGAAGAACTGCTGCTGCTAATGTTAGTGTTTTCTTGCAAAACATCAGCCCTGGGAGCTTTGCTGGCAAGGGGGTTTCTATATGTGCCTGGACTAGGAATGCCCATGTACCTGTAGGAGTAAATTAATATTTGCTCAGCTGCTCTCTGGGGGTTGGATTTGCTCCCTGCTGCCCTGCGGAGGGTGCTTTCCTCTCATGGATGCTTGCTGCTCCCCACTGGCTAGAAAGATTTGCTCTAGAGCTTGGCTACTGGACCATTCAGCAGTTTCCTGCTTTAAATTTCAAGCTCTGTGGGACTGGCACCATCTCCTGGCCTAATTTTGCCCTTGATCTATCATCAATCCACCAGAGCGAAACTCAGTTCCTCAAGGGACTAAACTTTGCTCACCCCAGACTGATGCTGCACTGGTAGCTGTGTTGCATCACAGGAACTGATGGGAGCCAGCACATCCCCGTCGGGGTATCTCTCCATCACCATAGCTCCAAAAAAATCCTAGCTTTGCAGGCTCATGGGGCTGGGGCCTGTTAAAGCCCCCCCAGCCCCGCCCTGGAACTGCTCTGGGAATTGGAGCCCAGATGGTCTGAACAGATTACTGCAGCCTCCAGGGCTATTCATCCCGGACACTTTGGCAGGCCTGAATTCCCTCCAAACAACAGGAATAAATAAAATCTCTCAGTATTAAATGCTGGGAAAAGCTGGGTACACAATGAAAACAAATATATGGTTAAATAACCTCTCAACAGTATTTCTGTAAAATGCCTCTCTAAATAATGCCAAGTGAAAGGCTTGCTCTGTCCTGATTAACCTCAGTTGGGGAAGATTGTCTGTATCAAATCATTACCATCAGCTGATTAAAAATGAATTAAATCAAACAGAAAACAATTCCCAAAACATCCCCTCTCCTTTCCAATTGAGGGCCAAAATAAAACTAACCATAAACACTGTAACACCTGAGAGCAAATGCTACCCTAAGTCACCACTGACTGAGGATGAAGCAGGTCATGTGGACCTGAGATGGGGTGGGGCACTTGGCCATAGACACCTTATGGAGAGGTAGCAGGACAAGATGTACAGGTCATGAGGAATTACAGGGACACTGATAGGGATTATTTAAAATAACCCAAGTGAGCTACCCTATCCTTTGCCTCTTGAACAGATCCCTTTTTTGAAGGGCTGGAGTTAGCTAAAGCGACTTTTTAACATCTCTCTCTTATTTTTATTTTTAGGGAGCTCAGCAGACCCTTGCAGTCAATATATGCGAAGGAAAGTGTTAAATCACAAATCTCAAGTGTCAGCCAGATAAATCCATCCCAACAGGAGTGTGCTGCAGCACTGGAAGCCAATGGGAGAGGGTCTTTTTCACACAGCAGAACCCCATCCCAGCATGTTTCCAGAGAAAACATCACCAGCTGCATCCCTGGCGAGTGCCGAGGAGAGGGAAACAGTGTGTAAACCCTGTGTTTGGTAACCTACACAGGCACCCTCCTTCCCCATCAGCGCAAGCTTCCAGGGAATACCACTGAGTAAAGGAAAGGCCTCAAATATTTCTTGTTTGGCTACTTAATTCTTAGTTCTTTCCATTTTCTCAATTACTTTCTCAATAACTGCAGAGCAATCATTGGGTCCCATCAGCCAAGGTGCTCCAAGGTCCTCCCCATCTTGGGGCTGCACAAGAGGTATACTAAACTGGAGCAATGAAGGAAAAAAAGTCCCAAAATTTTTAAGATGAGAGGGTGCATCCTCTACCAAAGCTGTGCTGGTGACACTGCTGTGATGTCCTTGTGGTCCCCTACAAGCAACAGTCAAAGAGTTTCAGGTCTTGGGGTAGGGCTACTGGTACATGTTGCCAAAGCGTCTTGGACACAAACCGACCGTGTTACAAAGAAGAGTCAAATTACCAGCTTTAATTACAAAGATCACTTAGCTTATTTTATTTTTTTTTTTTGCCTTTGCTAAGTGTCTTTGATATAATAGAGAAGAATAATTGACAACCTAAGGAACTCACCATCCTGACACTTTATCCTACACACATCCTACTTTGAGGCAACTGCAACTCAGTGGCTCGAGAAGTTATAAAAACTCTTGTAAAAACTACTCTCTGTCCAGGCAGCTGTAAAACTTGTCTCCAAGGGTGAGGGGAACACAACTGCCAGGGGGGTGTCCCAGGGTGCAAGCATCCCTGCTGGGTCCAGTCCCTGGAGAAAGATGACCGTCCCCCCTCCCCATCAGCATCTGACCCCATGGGATGTGGAGGGACCCAGCAGCTGTGGGAGGAGAATGAAGCATCACCAAGGTGGGCTTTTTCTCCACCCCAGTTCATATTTAGAGCCTTTTAGAGCCTTTTAATCCTCTTAAGGGGAAGCTTGTTCCTCCAAGAGACGTATAGCTGTCAAAAATGCCTGCACATATGGGCAAGATTTTCTGCTTTTTGCTCTGCCCTTCTTCAGCTTTCCAACACCTAGACGTCCTTGCATCATCCCTGCAGTGCCAGCACCCTAAAACCAGCAGAACACCCCACAATGATTGTTAGGTAGAGCAGTGTGCACGCTATGCGTATGTGCATATATATTTTGGAGCAAGGTGATGCAATTAATAACGCAGCCCTGTCGAGGGCTCATTAAGGGTCTCAGGAAGGCAGTGTGGTGTGGGGAAACGATGCCTGGCTGCTGCCAGGAATTAGCACTGAGGTGCCACTCGCTTTGTTTCAAATAGCTCTTTTTACTCAGGCCATAAAATTAATGTCTGAGCAGAGAGCTGGCAAAATAGGAAACTGTATAAAGCACCTTGGCGCTGGGCAAGGGAACTGAGACGAGCCTACATTTGGGAGACGCTGTTTTTCGATCGTGTTTCTTTCCCTTCTGGAGATCCCAAGTGCCCCAGTACAGAGGGTACCACATCCCCATCCCTCCTCCCCACACTCCCAGCTTTCCCTAACCCCCAGCTCCCTGGTACTGCTCTGATCTTGCTGCTTATTTATCCATTTTGCTTTGCCTTCAATTCCCCCATCCCTTGTGTGTTTATCTAACCCTCCAGCAACTCAGGTCCTGCTTTATTCACTGTCTCTTCTTCCTAGCCTCTACCTTTGTGCTCCTGGTTAGAACTTCACCTATTTATATTCTTAACCTCTGCCTCTCTTTCCTCTGTCTCTTTAATCCCCACATCAATCTTGTTTATGGCCTCCATTGCGCTACTCATCTCGGGTGCATTACTAGTGAGCTAATGCAGCCCCATCTCTGTGCCCTCTCTCCTAAGCCAGCCTCAGTTCTTGCTCCTCCAGGCAGCAACATGTGGTGGAAAAAGACTCTGGCACAGGAGCATGAAGTATAGAAGCTCAGCACACCACCCAGGGTATGCTTCACTCCCCAACACAATTTTTGCCCCATTTTGGGGGTTAGGCTATGTTTGGAGAGCCTTTGCCCTGCCTGTGAGCATCAAGAAACCTGCAGCTGATGAACACACTTAGAGTTACCCAACCTCATTCATGCCTTCACCCAGGTATGCTCAGGATGTGGCCACCTCACAGAGGACAGTGGGTTTCAGGAGAAAGCTCACATTCCAGTGATGCGGTGAGTTTTGTACCCAAGAAAGCTTTCCCAGGCTTCTCAGCAGCCAAAATCAAGACCAGAAGATCATCAGCTGAGCATCCTCCATACATTGCCCCATTGCTACACTGGCACCATGGCTCTGTGCCTTTCCTCGACCTCCCTATTCCCACCCCATCACTGTATCCCACAAAGTTGCCTTGCAGAGTCCAGCATGACTCTGCCTGTCATTTTTCCGCCTCCTCTCCCTCCCCGGATGCTGGGAATTTTCCTCTTGCTGATTCACGCCTCCATTGTGTCATTTTTCTTTTTAAGCACTGATGCTGTCTGCGTTCACCCCAGGGAAAGGTTCAAACCCCAAGCTGGTGTTTCGGGGACTGGCCCTTGGCCAGCCACGTGCTGCTGACTCAGCCCAAACCCTGCACCTGTGTTGAGAAAACCCGAACCTCTCCCATCCTTGGGGTCAAATAAGAGACATTTCAGGGGTTCTTTTTCTCCACACTGCCCTATCCCCAATCCTGTGCTCTGAACTGAGTCACCAGGCTGGGAACAGCACACTTCAAACTGAAAAAAAAAAGCCTTTTTTAATATAAAAATCCCCTAGCTCTTCCCTCTGAGCCATTAAGGTCATGTTCCCACAGGCATCACCTGCACCCCTGCTGGGATGTGGACTCATTTGCATCCCTGGAAGGGTTTTGGAATGGGGGAGCATCCATATCCCCACAGGCACCTTTTAGGGGGGTTTAACAGCTGGATTGGGTGTTCGCCTCTGCTAACTCCTCCTTGCAATAGTCATCTCTGGGGATTGTGCTCTCTCCTCTGTTTCCTCCCACCTCCCTCCAACTCATGCCCCAGATGGATCCATCCACTGCAGAGGAATCTCTTGCCCACTGGGACCAGCAGTGCTTGGAGCATCTCATAACATGACAATGGACTTTGCCATTTATTTCCTATCCTGGGAGGCTGCCTTATTTTATTTTTTTTTTTGCTATTAGAAATGTCCAAGAAACACCCTACCTAAGCTACCTCCTATCCAAACCCCCTTAATTAAATCCCTTCCAACTCGTCTTGCCTACCAGGGATCCAGCCTCCCACCAGTGAGGTATAGTGGGACCACACAAGACCTCATTCCCCGGGAAGGAATTCCAAGCAATTCTAAGCAATCCAAGCAATTCCCACTTAACAAAGGGATGCACTGGTCTTTTCAATGGCGGCAGGATGTGGCCCATCCTTGACTTATCCTGTGCTGGTGGCACACGCCTGCAAGCCAAAGCTCCCTGCTCAGTGCCCGTGCCTCACTTTCCCTAAACAGGATTAAGAATAACTAGAATAAGAAATTCCTTAAATAGGCTTAAAAAATAAATTCTTCACTCTGGGACTTTGCCTTCACATTTGCTACAGCAACTGTCGAAACCCACACAGTGGCCCTGGATAAAACCCTTCCTTACAGACCTTGTGCACTCTTACAAACAGGGAGACCTCATGGTGTGGAATGAGTTTGGAAGGTTTCAGCCACACCAATGTGTTCTGCTGCTGCTCTCCTGCCAAAAAGGCTGCCTGTCGCCTGCCTGCTCAGTCCAGGATGGGAAAACCCCGTGGAGCTGCCTGAGACAAGCACAGCAATGTGTTCCCTGCGGTCCCCATGGCCATCCCAGGGGAACATCTCCCCTTTCCCCTATCATCCTGGTGAGCCCAGAGGATCA
Organism: Ceryle rudis; assembly: GCA_033439905.1. Lineage (NCBI taxonomy): Eukaryota > Metazoa > Chordata > Aves > Coraciiformes > Cerylidae > Ceryle > Ceryle rudis. The sequence goes on along the minus strand of JAAGNO010001572.1, from coordinate 13,047 downwards.
TTATTGAGTAACAAGCCTCACAGGCACAAAGTCGGGATGGCTTTAGCTCTGGCTGCTCTGCAGGGGTGCAAATTACAGGGAAGTGGGGATTTTGGCATTCAGCTGCATCACCGCGATTATGGATAATCAAGAGGTGCCCCTAACGAGGACAAGGCTGCGGGGTGCAGGGAAGCAGGCGGGGGAATGTGAATATAGTAATTACTGGTTAATTACAAAGTAATGAGGAGCAATTAATGCTGGTGGCTTGTGAGGTAGTGGGGTGGCACTTGCAGCTGTGAGCTGGGGACACAGAGGGGCACCAGCATGGCCACCCTGAGGAATTTGGCATGAGGGAGGTTACATGGGCAGCTGCCAGGCTGCCTCCACCCTGGCAAATATCATGTTAAAGCTTTTTCTGTTGTGAACAGGAGGTGTCATTTTTCATACCAAATACACCAGGGCATAAATAGAATTTGGGGTTCCCCTGCCCTTTCTTTGCATTAAAGCATTTGTTTCCAAGTGACCATGAGGAAAAAAAAAGGAAGGAAGGAGAAGAGGATGCAGGTCCCTGGCAATGACGGTCAGGGAAGGGTACCTCTACCAAGCACCTCTGCCAAGCTGAGCCCAGGGCTGGGGCAGCTGCAGCTCCTGGGGAGAGCAGAGAGCTGAGAGCTTTGCCCTCTGCAAAGCCCTGGAGGTGATGCAGCAAGGGGAGAAACTCACTTGCTAGGGACAACCCAGCATTGGCCACATAATTGGAGTGTCCCACACAGCCCTAGGGATCATAGCAACTCAGGAGCAGAACCTGAGCCAGCAATTAATTGCATTTGCACCTCCAATCTCATTTGGTGAGGGTGCTATTATCACGGTCAGGCAGTGGGGAATGTATTTCTGTAGCTGTCTGCAGGATTCAGAAGGAAACCCCCTCCCCCAGAAAAAGCTGATTTTTCACTCCAATTTAATTTTTATCCTGTTGAGGGTGACCAGTGCTTCCTCATGAGTCTGCTCTGGTTTTGATCTGGAACATCTCAATGCATCCCACCCTGGGATGCAGGAATTATGCCTGCATGGCTCTCAGGGCCTGGGCACAGCCACGTCAGCAGCTTAGTGGGATCGAGGGAGGATTAGGCACCAAAGGGGATAACAAGAGAGGATAAAAGCTTAGAGGGGATAAAAGTCCCTGGCGAATCAGGGTGTGAGGCAAATACTAATTGCCTGGGGTCAGGGAGGCAGTTTTCCTCTAGGAGGGTGGTTGGGATGCTGCTGAACTGTAGCTGGCCACACTGGCAAACTAGTGTGGCCACAGCCAGCACCATTCCCTAGAAACAAAGTCAATCCTTTCCACAGTTTGGGTGGAGAGGTGTGGAGTTTCACGTGCAAAAAGTACTTGTAAGTGAAACTAAGTTTGAAGAAAGCATCCCCAGCTTGGCATCTGTTAATGGTTCAATTTATACCCCAAAGAATTAGATCTGTTCTAATTGCCTTGGTGTCCTGGTTAATATGACCTGAGTGTTGGCATTGCACTGGTAAATGACGAATCCCGCTGGTTTCTGCAGCAGGGCATTCCCCAAATGGACTTATTTTAGGAGGAAGGGAGCCCACTCTGGTCTGGATCTCAGCAACCAGCTTCATGCCAGCTCAGCAGCCCCCCCCCCATCCTCCCCAGCAGGAGCAGGCAGCAGGAGTGGGCAGCCCAGATACCGGCAGAGAGATGTTTCACCCACTCCAGCTCCCTCTGCCTCCAGGAGTCAATTTAGGGTCCTTCTTGCCTTGTTGAAGCCCATGGAGGACTGTCTTATAGGGTGGGTGGGGTGGACCATGTGCCCCAATGTGACAAGAGGTCTGTGCACCAGGAAGGGTGGAACTCAAACTCCTGGAGAGGGGAATAAAAAACACTGGTGCCAACCTGCTGTGGTCGGTGGCCTCATGGCAGGCAGCAGCTTATTAAAATGCCATCAGTGGCCAGGCTGCCACAGACCATGTGTCAGTGTGGGGAATAGATACCCATGCCAGTGCTATCTGGACATGGTTTCAGGGGGGCCCCTCCACCTGTCCCACTGGTGGTGTGGGTTGGATCCTTCTCTGGGATTTGGAAGTTGGAGGTCCACGTGGATCTGGATGGCTTCAAACCAGTGCTGGGAGGGGGCAAGTACCAACACTGGGCAGGGGGAGGACAGGTCCTCCACTGCTCTGCAGCTAGGTTTGCACATGGTGGTGGCATCACCTCCCTGCTTCAAATCCTACTGAATTTGGGAGAAGAGCATTTTCCTAGTGCTGAGCACATGAAAAGATCATCAGCCACAGGCTGCTGAATGGGCTTCTAAATTCTCCCCACACCCAGCCAGGCTGCACAGGAGCTGGGTACAAGACAGCCTGCCAGCGGCACGTATACGTGCAGGATGCAGCAACAGCGCACACGTCCCCTCCTCCAGCTGTATTTAAAATCAAGATAATGCCTTATTCTTCTCTGTGGCGTGACTAGCTCCATCTCTTCTCTGCTTTATCCAGCCTGGGGCAGAGGGAAAGAGGTTCACTTCCAGCTGAAGGCAAGCACACGCCTTCCCCGTGCACCCAAGTGATGTTCATCGGGGTGCTCATCACGCTGCTTGCGCTGGGCCCACATGCACAATGCCTTGGTGATGTTAAAAATCTTGCTCTGCCATCAGATTCACAGGATCCTATATGAGGATTTCTCCTCTGGTTTTGCTGGGACCCAAAAGGGATGTGCAAGGGCAGGACCAAAAGCACTACTCCTACCCAGGAGCTGAAATATAGACTGAGGCCAAAATATGGACGAGCAAGAGTTCACCTGGGATTTAACGGGTGTTTTTAAGACCAGATGTAAAACCCAAGCCCTCGCTATTTGCAGTCATTAAATGTCCCCTGGTTCATTCTGCAAAGGGTAGGCACATTAACCTGCTGGCCTGGCTGCCCTCCACTAACCACATCCTCATCACACAAATTCCCTTGACATTTGAAACTGCTCTTTTTCTCCAGACTCGCTGCCAGCTCTCACTTCCCAACCCAACATTTCAAGGCTGGGCATTTGCTTCTTGTCTTTCCTTATAGCATCTTAGAGAATCAGGCATAAGCACGTTTATATCATGAAGAAATTAATTTTTGCTCCCATTAATACCCTAGAACTGCAGTGAGGGGCGGGTAGGCAGAGTGTCACCCCTGCCAGGGCTCACCGCTGCCTGTTCTGCCTCTGCCACCTCTCCTGCCAGCTCCCATTTCCATGGAAACCTGCCCTCCTCAATCCTTCCCCTGCCTGCATTCCCATTAATTTAAGGAGACCAGTTGTTTTATGCTTCCTGAAGAGTTGCCTGGACTGACTGGAGACATCCCACTGGGCAGGTGGTGATGTCCTGCTGCCCAGGGGTACCTCGTAGCCCCTGCCCACTGCTAATGGGGAGCTCTGCAAAGCTCGGGGTGGGTGTGTACCCCTATTTCTGCTCTCTGGCAGCTTGGGCAGGGAAGGGCAGGATCCCTCCTTATCTCTACTCCTTTCATCTCCCCTCCTCCCTCCTGGTCCTTCCATGGCTGCCTTCTCTCCTAACACTCCTTATCTCTCCTCCCCTTGTCCCTCTCACCAGCTTTGTTTACATCAGTAAAACACTTGTCCAGGTCAAACATGGTTTCCTGATAAACACATTTCCATTGATTGCTGGAAAGAAAAAATCCTCCAGAGCAGCAGATTCTTTGCTCTGGGGATCGATTGCACTTCAAGATCCCTCTTATCCTACCCCTAGTCCTCCAGCCTGGTGAGGAGGCTATGTTTTCAGGACCCCCTTAAAGTGGAGGCAGGAGGAACCCCCTCCTGCAGCTATGGGATATAAGATATGACACCCGAAGCAGATACATGATTTCATGCACCTGTAAATCCACCCAGGAGACTAAGACCTAGGCCTGAAGGGCTGACCCCTTCCATGCTGCACCCATGAGTGACAAACCACCTCCAGCTGCTGCCCCAGGGAAGTGCCCTGTTGCATCAGCACCTGCACCCATGTCCATGCAAGAACCCCATCACATCCCACTCCTCTTCCCTGCACTTGCGGAAGCATTCCCATTTCATGCTGGAATTCAGAGATTCTGAAGAACTGCCAGAGCTCCTCCACTGAGCCCCGCAGATGGGGATGGCAGGCAAGGTGCCACTGTGCAGTGGCTGGAGTCTTGGAGGCTGCTAATGCACTTGTGATGGGGAAGCTCATACGTCGCTCCAGTGCATGATTTAGTCATAAAGCCATGATTGATAAAGAGAAATTTGAACATATTAAGCTTTCTGCTTCTACTGCCAATGAGATGCTCCCCATTTGAGTCTTCCCTCCCTACCAGCTGTGGGACCTCTCAGATGAGACATGTGGCCATAGGAGCCCACTGAGACCCCTTGGGTACCTGCAGGGCTCACTGGAGAGGCCTTTTTTAGACTAAAAATGCCAAACAATGTATAATCTTCTGTGCAAAAAAGATGCTTCACCCACCTGTCTGGTCATTGGTTCACCCCCCTCTAGAGCAAAACACACACAGAGCAATGCTGGGAAACATCACAGCCCAATAAGCCTTGCCACTTGATGAGAGAAGAAAACAAAGTCAATTATAATAATAAATAATTAATGACAAATAATTAATAAATACATAGAAATGATAAATAATAATTTGGGCTAGGGAGAAACCAGTCCAAGTGCTCTGTTATGGCCCCTATAAACTATGGGAGCCCTGACCCAAGGGAGACAGCCAAGCGCTGTGTGGTGGAGCATAAGGAGCTGTAATGAATTCAAAGTTTCTTCTGGGTTTTAATAAAGTCCTTCTGAAGAGGCTATTAAGGGAACTAAGATAAGAGGTGAAAGTTTGTTATGGATCAGAAATGGTTTAGAAGACAGAGATAAAGATAAAAGAGCTGAGCAATGATGAAGGCATCTGATGGGGTGGAAACCTTGGGACATCTCCTGTGTAGCATGGGCTAGCTGGACAGTGTCAGGAGCTACAGGGAGATGCTCAGTGCCTGCCCTCAGGAATTGGGTTGAAAGCAGACGCTAAACCCTATTCATCCCCAGTATGGGCATTCATTCAAAAGGAAAGCTGCCTTTGATGCTGAAGATGCTGATGCCGTCTCCCTCTCGACAGCATCCATCCTGTGCATTAACAACACAGCACTTACCACTTGCCCCCATCCAAAAGGCTGGGTTTACCCCAGCTCAGCCTTATCAATGCCGCTAGGCACCCTGCTGCTGGTCAAAGCCCAGGCACCACAGCTCCATCACAGATTTTCACCCAGCTCCATCCTGATCTTCAACCTATGTGGGCTCAGGGAGTGCTTTGGAAGTGCAGGGGGACATCCCTGCCTCTCACTGGGGCACCAGCTTTGGGTTTATCCCTTGCTTAGAGGGTGAGGATGACCTTTCCCAAAGGCAAAACAAACTCCTGGGGTATCCAGGAATTGAAAGGATGTTACACCCCACTAGCCCCCCCTAGTCCCACCTGGCTTGATGCCTCTAGGCTCCCAGTGCAAGGGCGGCAAAGCCCTGGTGCCTCCAAACCCCTGCCCTGCTGGGATGGATTTTTTTTAATTGGATTGTGACAAACATTTAATACCTAATAGAGCTCACACCGGCACAGTTAATTAAGAAGGTGACTAATCCAATTCACTCGTGGGAGCACAGGAAGAGAGGAGCGGGAGGGACGGAGCCTGTGTGTGGTGGTGGGGGGGCAGTGGTGGGTATGGCACAGGAGATGGGGAAAAACAGCTCAGCTGTTGTCACCCTTCATTTCATTTTGTGCACAAACAGTGAATAAGGACTTCTATCCTGTTTTCTCTTCCCCTCACAAGCAACAGAGCTGATGGGTAAATGCTGAGATGTTTCAGGCTCCACATGAGAATCATTGGGGGTCCCAGCCTGGGGGAGGGTAGAAATTCAGGTGCTGGCAGATGAAGGCTGCTTGGGGCTTGGTTGTAGAGATGCTCATAGCCCAAGTCCTACTCTTCATTTTAGAACACCCTCCTGAGGCTGGTTTTCTAGCTCTGGATGAGATGTTGAGACACAGACACCCCAGGGCATCCCCCCTGTGCATGGGACCCTGCTGTGGGGCCTGTCCCAGGCACATCAGCCAGCAGAGCCAGCTGTGGCAACATCTGTATTCCACTCAGTCCCCGTCCCCCCGGAGTTGATAAATAAAACAAGTAGAGTTATTTTGGCCCCAGGGACAGGGCTGTCTCCTGGAGCACAGAGCTGCTCTTTCTCCGTCTCTCTGCAGTGCTAGAGTTCATTGTTATTCCCCAGTGGAGAACAGGACGTGGATTGAGCTGAGGTCCCCATCTGCGTCGGGCAGCCGGAGAGAGACTCTCTTCATATTAGAGCCTAACAGCATCAATAGCGCCTTTAAATGAAGCCCCAGCAGGAAACAAAAGGCCGGAGTGGGGAAGAGCGTGTGGGTGAAGCCAGAGAGGAATGGGGGGCTGGGGACAAAGAGGACTAGGGGGCAAGGGATGAGCTGGAGAGGAAGATGGGGAGGGAACAGAAATTAAGCATCTCCCTAGAAACTGTGTTCCCTGCTGAAAACAGGGTGGCTGGAGAACGTCAAGATGCAGTGTCATGAGTGCTGGGTACCAGGGATGCTGGCAATGTCACCCTCCTCCAGCTCGGCCCTTGTCCACTGCCACCCGCACAGCAGGGAAGTGCCCTGCATGTTAATCACTGTCCTGCTGCAATTAGTCTTCATTAGGCATGGCTAGAGAAAGGAGGTGCAGCTTTAGTGAAATGACAAGCGGGTGGGTTAAGATTGGGGAGGACCAGAAAAAAAGACAACACACAAAGAAAAACCAACCAACTTCTACCTGGGCATGCTGCCAGGCTGGGGCCAGTGGCACCCACTGGCAGCACCGAGAGCACCCACTGGGATCTTGTTCATTGTCCTGGGGTGCACGGGGGTGCACATCAGCCAGACATGAGGAGATGGCACTAGAGCAATTAATGAGGAATTACACAGAGGGTTCAGCCCTCTTGCGACCAAGGGTGAGGAGTCCCCCAGGGTGCTCCTGCATCGTCCCCCTTGCAGGAAATAATTACTGAATTAAAATTATTTACTAAATGAGGCACTTCTTGGTGTGCTATCTCAGAGCTGTTTGCCCAGTTTACTTTGTTACTAGTGCTACATAATAAATTAACTGTGTAATTAAAGATAAGTTTAAGGCAGAAGGATTTGCTTTTAAGTCTCTGTGCAAGTATAAGCATCCTTTTTAAAAACACACACAGTGAGCAGTGTTGCGCGAGGAGGGGCTGAATCCTGAGCTACAGCCATGGGCAGAGACAGGCAGGACCAGTCAGGGCCGGGCAGGGCCCTGATCCCCCATGACAAACATCAGGTCCCCTTAGCATCAGCGTGTTCCCTTGGGGAGCTGCTCGCTCCCCTCAAGGGACAACGACCAGATCGAACCAAATCAATCTGTGCTTTAATTACTGGCCGCAGGGATGCTGAGCCGTCTGCAGTGACAGCTCAGCCACCAGTAGCTGAAATTGCCTCTGGTGGAGCTCCCTGCTTGTACCCTATGTTATTTGGTGGGGACATGGATGTGCTCTATCAACAGGACCTATTCCTGGCTGCAGTGCTCAACAAGGCGAGGCTGCAAAACTCTGCAGGGTTTAGAGTACTCATGCACACACACAAAAAAAAAATGAGGAAAATTAAAAAATGCACTTCAAGAATTCACTTTTTCAGCAATTTCTGCTGACTAATATCATTTCAGCTGAAATGAAGGAAGCCAGTGGGAAGCAGCTCGAGAGCTTTGCTGAGAACTGTTTGTAGATGCTTCTCTAGGACCCAAGTGAGGACCAGGAGGGACTGCAGGACCCAGGGCACACTCTGCTCCTCCTGTTGTTCTCCCATCCTGCACCCAACATCCAGCTCCAGTGTGGTGCAGGTGGGGCTGCATGCAGTCAAGGCTCAGGGATCACCTCCCCTGACAGTGATGAGCTCCAAAAGCCAAAGCCCAGACTTTCCCCATACTGGTTGTTGATGGGGGCAGCCATCCCTGAGTGCCTGCCTGTGCCCGTGGGCAGCTAAACATGGTCCAAACACATCGGTATTGACTTAGTGATTGATTTTCATATCCCAGGCAGACGGGCCAAGTAAGAGTAATTATGTTGGCCAGCTGCATGCTCCAGCTAATGCAGAGCAGCTTTCCCTTGGGACATTGCCTTGCATCCCATGATGGAGTGCTCTAAAACAGAAAGTGGTGCTGGGTGGGCAGAGTTAAGGTTGTTTTCATAGAATCATGGAACTGTTTTGGTTGGAAGAGACCTTTAAGATCATGAAGTCCAATTGTTAACTGCCAAGTCACCATTAAACCATGTCCCTTTTCACCACATCTCCATGGCTTTTCAATCCCTCCAGGGATGGGGACTCCACCACTGTCCTGGGCAGCCTGGGACAGGCCTTGACAACCCTTTTGAAGAAGAAATTTTTCCTCAGGTCCTATCTAAACTTCCCCTGGCACAATTTGAGGCAGTTTCTTCTTGTCCTATCTTGTCCTATTTTCCTTCCTCCAGGAAGGATATTTGCACTTCAGAGACCCAGCACCCACTGGAGCATCTCCCCTCGCTGGGCATCCCTCCAGCCCTATCCACAGACTACAGCCCAGCATGATCCCAAGCAGGATCTTCTCCCCAAACAAGTGTGAGGAAGAGGAAGGAGCCACTCTGGGACTGAAGGTAGAAAACTGAAATAAATTCTCCCTCCTGTGATGCCTCTCGTGGAGTAGCAGGGAAGGAGAGAAACAACCCCTCACCTCTGCCAGACCTCAATTCTGGAAGACAGCTATTACCAAAGGACATTTCTACACTCATAGGAGCTACATGCACCTCATTCCCCCAAAGTGTGGGTGATTTTGAGATCGCCTCCAAAAGGAGGAGTTCTGGCTGGGCCAAGGGAAGTGAGATTGGCAACATCCCACACCCACCCAGATACTAATTAAACACCCCTGAATAATTCCTTGAACAACAACCCACATGACCACACACTAGCAGGAGGCTTCCAATCTCATCCTCCCGTGGTGGATTGCTGTGGAGGACAAGTGCTGGGGCTCTGCCTGCACTGGGAGAAGAGATGGGGAGAAGAAACATCCGACAAGAAGCCCTTATTCAGCAAAAAAGCTGAGAAAGGGTCAGGGAGAAGATGGTAAGTGGTAGCTGGGATGGGTCCTAGCTTCTCCTGGGTCAAGCTGTCCAAAATCCAAGATATTCAAATCAAGATCTCTACTCCCCAGATCTCATAGAGACAAGGACCTCAGTGAGTCAATACTACCTCTGCTGTCTTTTTTGGTGAGGGTTTTAGGGGGACTCAGACACCTTCCTACTCCCAGTCACCCCAGGGAGCGTGTGGGGAGAATTTAATGTCCCTGAGACTTCCACTGACAGGGAAATCTGGCAGCAACAGGCCATGGGCTATCAAAACCCAAACTCACAAGTTTGACCAGCATGGGGAGGAGAAGAGGGGACGTGTGACACCCCGCAGCCATGACACCTCCACCCGCCCCATGTTTTCCCAACTTCCGCTGACTCGGATGCTTACATGCTGGCAGGATGAGCTCACCACTCTGGCTTATTAAAAGCATTATGTTTTACTGAAGGCAGCTGGTTGAAGCCAGGAAAAATAAGCAAAGCAGCTGCCGGCTTTGCTACCTGCATCTTGCCAGTGCTGCTGATGCCTCGTGGATGCTTTACTGGGGGAAAAAGGGCCAGCTTATGGAAACATAAGGCTTTGACATTGCAAAGCATCAAGGAAAATAGAGGGGGGAAAAAAACAAATGAACCAAACAATTACCAGGAGCTCATCAAGGAGCTGCCGGGAGAGATTGTGAAGAGTAATTATAAAGAGAAAATAAAATCAAGCTCTGAGATGAGGATGCCAAGCCAGGGGGGAGTGGGAAGGCTCAGGAGGAGAGGTGCTCCCGTAGTGGGGAGATTTAGTGCTGAGATTTTGGCGAGGAAGGATGTTCCTCTGAATATTAATTTGGCCAGAAAACTCCCTGAGCAAGTCTGAAGGCCAAAAGGCGTGTGGGGACGTGATGTCTCAATGGGTAGTGCCGACCCAGCTGCCAGCTCCCGCTGCCGGTCCCTGGGTTGGATTAGTCCAAATACTCCAAACTTTGGGGTTATTTCAGAGATTACCATAATCAAGTAATTAGTGTAGGAAGGGGCTCCCTCAACAGCACTGTGACCCTCTCCTTCAGCCAGGGAATAGTGGGGAGGGCTGGAGGGGAGAGGCCTTTTCAATCCCCACAAACTCCAGTTGTAGCAGCTCCCCTCGAGGGCTGCGGGATTGAAGGCAGCCAATGGGGACAATCTAAAGGTCATCTGGAATGGCACTGGAAACCCCAGGATTTGTTTCAGGCACATCGACCTGCCTTGTGAGACAAGTGAGAGAGCACTGGGGGCAGGGAGAAATTCCTTCCAGACCAAAGGTTAGACAAACAGCACCTGCCAAATCTGCCCCATATTTTCTTTTAAAATCCCCTATGCCTTCTTATTTCTTACTTAATTTCTTGCACAGTGAGGGTGACACCAGGCTGAGAGCAGTGATGTGGGTTAAGGGAAACCAGGAACTAATCATGGAGGAGGTCCCACAGAAACCCTGAGCTTCAAGCACTTCATGCCATCAAATTCAGCAGCCACCTCCCACTAACTTCAGCCAGCAAACTGGGCATGGCTAAAGACCCGTTCCTGAGAGCTGGGAGGATCCAAGAAGTCCCAGGCTTTGACCTGGTTGGGATTTTAACCCTGTCCTGGCTGTAGGATGCAGCTCCCCTGGCTAGGACCACTCTATGGGGAGAAGCGGCATCGAACGACATTGACATTTTGTTTCTCATTACAGGCGCAATTAAAAGGAGGGACGATTACAGGCGACGGCCTGTCCTTCGGCTGCCGCACACTGCCTTTATCTCTTCTGCCTGGGCAGTTCCATCAATGGATCGACTTCTTCCCCCACCTAATTTATAGCTCCTTTATGTTTGTTTATATAATATGGTTAAACATCTACTTTACACTTGCATGCTGGTACTCGCTAATTAGCATTTTTCTCAGCGTTTATCGCATTTGCTGTGCACTCCAGCAAGATGAACGGAAGTGGGGAGAGGGCTGGGAGCCCCATAGACAGCCTACACCCAGGGCAGGAGCAGCAGCCCCAGCCCAGCTGGTTTGTGTGCCCGTCTCCCCCAGTCCAAAGCTGCAGGTGAAGTTGTTGGCAGGCAGAGCTGTGGCTGTGTCAGGGAAGGGCTCCCCTAGGATTTCTTTCTGCTTCCTAACACAGTCCTTGAGCTGCTTTAGGGGGGACTGGGGAGCCTGGAGAATCACCATCAGGGAAACAGCAAGAGATCCATGTCCCCCCAAAACGGCTGCTGTCCTGGGATGACAAACCATCCCACAGCCTTCTGTCCTCCCCTTGCTGATGTCCAAAGCCATCCAGCAAGCAAGAGTGGGTTTGGTGTGCAGGCCAGGGTGGAGAGGTCTCTGGGCAGGGTGGCCTGAGCCCCATGAGCAGCCCTGCAGATACAGGAAACTGTCCCTACCTGCAGAGCACCTCTGCTTACCACAAGCTGAGCCCAGAGGAAACCCCAGCCTCAGCCCAAAAGAGACCTTCTCATCAGCCTTGCTTTGCCAGGATATACAGCCAACTCCACACCCCCACCCACCCGCTCCCCAGCAGGACAAACCCTGTCAACCAGCACTGTGTCTTCCAGTCCTGGCATTATGGATCTACATATGGACCCATACCACCTTGGGGCCCAGCTCTGCCCTGTGGCCTCAATAAAAGTCCCAGCCTCTAAGGAGTCTCCACTCTTGCTGCCCAGGTACCCTGGGGGGTACCTGCTCCTCTTGGTAGGCTGATGGAGCTGGTGATGCTTTGAAGCCCCTTGCTGCCACCAAGCCCACCTGTCCAACATCCTGCCCTGAGGATTTGCACCCCATCGCTGACCTGTGAGTCAATTAGCCAGGCTCATGCTCCACCAAAGGTGCAGAAAAACCCTCCTCTGACCCCTCTGCTTGTCTGCCTGGCCTCCTCTGCCTGCCTGTTCCCAGCACCGCAGTTTCCCTGCCTGCAGACACAGGTCCCATGGGGGTGTGATGGGGGAGGCAGCCACAGGGATGTGACTGGAAGAAAGTGACTTCCCAAAACTAGTCCTTCCTTGAGACCCCAGTGCCACTGCTGGAGGGGATGTCAAGTCTCAGATGACACGGAGATGAGAGCGTACAGAGGAGAGGAGCTGGCAGTGGAGAGGAGCTCCCCATTTTCAGCCAGAAAGGCAAGATACAGGGATGCTTCTTCCCCCCCAGCTCCACAGCACCTTGTTGAACCTTTTGCCTCTCCAGGAAGCATCTCCCCAAAAGGTTCAGCCTCCTCCTTCTCTCTGGACAGTTGGATTCTGGCAGAAGTCATAACAGGTAACTAAGCTAACAAAGCTCCCCTAATTAACTTGTGCCTCGAAAACATCCTTACTGCCCCTTCCTCCAGCTGCTCAGCCACCCCTCTGCTCGGCAGTGACCTCGCCAAAGGATCACTCCTCCGCTTTACCATCAAAGCTCAGTTCAGGCTCAAGGAGAATCTTTCAGCCCAAAGCTCCCAGATGGGCACTTCCAGGGGTCAGCTCTCCTAGAGAAAGGCACCAACGCTGCTTGCAAGGTATTCCTAAGCAGGCAGCAGAGGTGGCAAAAATCGCATTCAGACTTCGGTGAATTGAAGCAGAAAGCTGGGGTTAAGGCTCAGCAGAGACCCTGCCTGGGTGGTCTCCGTGTCCACCAGCAGCATCCACAGGCAGCCGGCAACAGTGTGCATGGTGGGGGGAAAAGCTGCACAGGGTGGTTTCCACCCCGGCTGGAGTTGGAGATGTTGCTTTCCCCCCGGAAAGGCACTGTGAGCAACTGGCCTGTGCTCAGCCCTCAGCAGCTGGGAGCCCTGGGCAGAAGGAGGGAGGGAATGGGGTGAGAGGGAGATATGAAGCATGAGCTCGATGGAGAGAGGGTGTGAATGAGCCGCCCCCCCCCCCCCCCCCCGCACCCCGGCCCGGTCGCACCTGCC
>JAAGNO010001571.1:8329-89083 GCA_033439905.1 Ceryle rudis | reverse complement strand
AAAGCTGATTGGTACTTCTTGCCTGCGATTGATGTGCGTGAGGCTACACCAAACCATCGTGCTTGCTGGGGGGCGGAGGAGAACGGGCACGGTCCGCGGGGTGCGCGGCGTTTGTGCGCGGAGGGCGGTGCTGCCGGTGCCGCCGGGCTGATCCCCGCTGCCCGGGCGGGACCGGGGCACCCACCGACCCATCCGCCGGGGGTGGGCGTTGCGCGGCGGTGGGGTCAGCCCTGGTGCCGCCTGGCCTGGTGCACACCCACCTGCACACCCCGACAGACAGACGGACACAGGCAGAGCTCCAGCCCTGCCGCGCAGCGGGGCTTGGCTCGGGAGTGCACACGCCCGCTGGGTCCCGGCGAATGGCCCTGGCTGGGAGCAGCTGGGGAAGCAGGGGCCTGATGCTGGGAAGATGGAGATAAGAGTGGGTGTCAGCATCACTGCTCGGTGCCCTGTGAGTTTCAGGGTTGAAACGGGAGGAAAATTTTCTTTTGTTTCTGGGAAGCTGAGCTGCTCGCTGGGCTCGGTCTCCTCTCTGGATTTTTGTTCTTTAATGGTCCAGATATCGACATTAACTACGCGCTGCGGGATTGATGGTTTTTTTGTCTGTAGCAAGGAGATGTGCGCCTGGGGAAGGCCCAGCTGGGTCGGGCTGCTGGCGCTGGCGTACAGCTCAGGCTGTGGATGGTGGGTCTCTGCTCCTCGCATCTCCTGACACAACCCAGCAAACGGTCTGTGTGGGGAAGCACTCTGGGCTGGCGGCAGAGGCACCCGTTGTTATCTCCAGGTATTTAGACGGGCTGCAGCGGCGTTTGGGAAGTGCTGGGAGACAAAGCACTGTGTCAGCACTGACTGTTACTTGCCGCTCTGTTGAGCATCAGTCTTGTGGGCCTGCAGATCTCGACTCAGAAACTCACACTGCTGGAATGGATGGCAAGTTTCACCAGCCCGTCTGTTGCTGTTGGCGAGAAGCTTTTCCTTGAGGGTGGCTTGCAATTTGAAAAGACTTGGTCGGTGTGTGGGCAGAGATATATTTGGGGTACCTGGCCAGGCTTGCTGGCCTCAGCCTCTGCCCCACTGCCTGCTAGGCAGTGTTCCTCTGCCCAGTGGTGCTCCAGGAGAGCCCCTTCAATCAGCACGGGTCAGTCCTGCCCCGTCATTGCTGGGGAGCTGATGTTTTAAACACGGTGCAGCTGCCCGTTCTTAAACTTGGGTCTGGGATTTGGCATTTTAAGAAGTTACCTGCCTGCTGTTACAGCCTGCCAGGACTAGGAAGGAGGGAGCCGGCACCAAACGGCTGCGTTCTCACGCAGAGGTGTCACCGTGCCTGCCAGAAATCAATGCGAGTGCAGGACTTCAAAGGCTCAGCTCTGAGACAAGCCCCATGCTAAGGCGCTGGCACCAGCCATTACAGGCATGCGAGGGAAGCTGTGCTGGAACCAATCTAGCATCTCAGGAGCACTCAAGTGTGGGGCCTGCCTTCAGTTAAGGGAAAACCGTCGTGTTTCAGGAGATGCTTTTGGGGTAAGTATGGTCTGGATTATCTGCTGAGGCCAAAGTTGGTATGTGCTTCTCTGCCTGGCTTCCTGCTGCCACTAGCTTGGAGGCTGCCATAATTTACTCCAGCAAGTAGCAGTTCCTGATGCCTTTCCTTTTTCTTCCCACTTGTGCATTTGCTATAGGAGAAGAAATGATGGAGAACCCAAAGAGGGGCTTTCCAGTGTTGAAGGGCTGCAGCTCTGTAAGGTTACACATGACAGTTGTTCTTCCCTTGTGATACTGGGTGGCTGAAATGAATAAGGGCAGAGATTCCACCTCCTGATTGAGGTTGCTGGTCTTAATTATCAAAATGCCTCCTTTATCCATGAAACTCAGGGAAATGAATAAATTTGGAGAGGGTAGTGTCGTGATCTGGGTGAGGACAAGAGCTAATGTATGTAAAGCAAGTTCCATCCTCCAGATCCATGGTGTTGGTACTTTGCAGAGTGTACACAATGCACGGCAAGGTTTGTGTCTTGACTTGTAAAAGTCTGGGGAAGCCCAGGTACAGGCAGCTGGGCCTGAACAGGAGTGGTTCTTAACCTGTGTTAAGACACTGCTACAGAGATAGCTATTTTTCATAAATACCCTTTCTGAGTATCTTATGACCCGTTTTCCTCTCCATCTCCCAAGGGGTCTGAGCACAAGAATGACCAAGGAAGTTGCTGATGTGGGGTAAGAAAGGTGTTTGGGGTTTGTTTTGGTTTTTTTCTTCTGCTGCTCTATTGCTGTTGGCTCTATTAGACAGCCAACAATCTCTGGCTGTTGTTCTTTTACTGCTGTTCTCGTGATATTTACCGTAGAATTTCAGGTCTTGCTTGCCTGGGAGTGCACAGTGGCTGATAGTACTGGTGATGTTGGGCTCCAGCAAGGCAGAATCACAGAATGTCTTTTGTTGGAAGAGACTTGAAGATCATCAAGTCCAAGCTGTGACCCAACACTGCAAACTCATCACTAAACCATGTCCCTGAGTATCAGGTCCACACACTATTTAAATGCCTCCAGGGATGGCAACTCCATCACTGCCCTGGGCAGCCCATTCCAATGTTTGATAACCCTTTTGGTGAAGAAATGTTTCCTCATATCCAGCCTAAACCTCCCCTGGCGCAGCTCGCAGCCATTCCTTCTGGTCCTGTCACGCGTCACCAGGGAGAAGAGGCTGTCCCTGTCCTTGCTCCAACCTCCTGTCAGGTAGTTGTAGACAGTGAAAAGGTCTCCCCTCAGCCTCCTCCACACTGAACAACCCCAGCTCCCTCAGCTGCTCCTCACAGGACTTGTGCTCCAGGCCCTTCACCAGCTCGTTGTCCTTTTCTGGACGCGCTCCAGCACTTCTATGTCCTTCTTACAGTGAGGGGCCCAGAACTGAGCATAATATTCAAGGTGTGGCCTCATTGGTGCCAGTTACAGGGGGACAATCACCTCCCTATTCCTTCTTGGCCACCTGCACACACTGCTGACTCAAATTTAGTCAACCCTTGATCGATACCCCCAGGTCCTCTTCCAGCTTGCAGCTTTCCAACCAAATGTCCCCAAGTCTGTAGCTTTCCATGGGGTTGTTATGACCCAAGTGCAGGACCTGGCACTTGGCCTGGGTTTTTGTTTTACTTGACAGTTTTCTAAAGCAACCAAATTAGGTAAGTTGCCAAATAAAGAAGACAAAGCATCCAAGGTCACTCCAGAAGCCCAGGTTACAGAAAGGGACTTGGTCTTCCAGAGTCCTATTCTGATCTTGCCTTCTTCATGTGGATATCCCACCCATCCCAAGTGGAAGCTCTTGTTTCTGTGGCTGATACTGTCAGAGAAACACGGAAGTCTGTCAGGGCATCGATGTACAGCGTCTCTCTCTGCATTTCCATTGTGTTCTCGGAGCATTTCCCCCTGCTCTGCCGAGAGGACCTTGTGTGCTGCATTTGTCTTTTGTACTCTGCTGAACTGTGTTGCTAAACAGGACAACACAAATCCGCTTTCCTCGTAGCTGGATTTAATTTCTTGCTCTTGTATTATTGTGCAGTAGCTCTTGCTGTAGCTCCCAGTGGAAAAATGACTTCATTGCACGTGGCTCTGAGTCTGGCACCTCAAACTGATATTTATTGCTATTCCCGAAAAAATAAAGATCCCCAAGAAAACCCACTAAAAAAAACCCAACCAAACAACCCCAACCCCACAATATCTCTGCATCAGACTTTTTTTTGGAAGTCCTTCCTATTCAGTGGCACAGTTTTTGTTAGCTCTTTTTAAATGAGACAGTTTGTGTCTGTAAAACAGCCGTGGTTGTTTCAGATGCAGCTGAAGCAAAGCAAGATATGTGGAGAAATAAACCCAAGCGTTGTCTCATCTTGTTGTTACAATTTGCGTTCTTTTTACTTCAGCATGGTGGAATAAAATATGATGCTGACTGGAATTGGCACTGAAATGATGTGGTACTTGCCTTTTGGTGATTAATTATTACGCTACTGCTTGCCCACCTCGATGGTTGCAAAGCAGTGTGGCAAAGGCGAGAGAAATGTTCTGCTGTGGATTCTCAGCCAGCAGCAAAGTTCCCATCTCCCCATCCCCATCTGTGCTGAAGCACAAAGGGAATCTAAAGTTTATTTGGTTTATTTTGAGGGTTAATGTTCTGAACTCTGATGCTGACTCCCTTGATAACTCCGTTTGTGCCTGGGAAAGCCAAATGATTCTGTTGGAATAGTATTTATACTCTGTGCCTATAAAGTAAACACTTCAGAAAGACTTCCCAAGTCCTTTGATGTGCTGGAGACGCAGAGAGACAGCGATTGTCTAATAGGCTTGGGCAGCTATTCCTCTCTGATACTGTTTTTTGAGTGATCCCGGGGAAAAATCTTCCTTCTCTTTCTCGCAGGTACAAAATGGGTGATGCAGTTCTGACCTCGTTTGAGATCCGTGAGTGAAATGCTCTGTGGATATTGGATCTTGGAACTCTTTAATCACTTTTTGGTGCTTTTAAATTCCTCTGCTGTGCTCCCTCACACTGTTACTTTAAAAAGGTCATGCAAATAATGTTGTATTGCTTGTCCCAGAGCTTTTGGTCAAAAGTAATCCTGTTTTATTTTGGTAACTTTCATGGTATAGTGAAGGCCACATAGATACTGGTTACACTGAAAGGACTTCACAAAAAAAACCTGGGGTGGCAGAAACTTCAAGAGGTCACTTGATCCATCTCCCTGTTCCAGGTTAGATCCTTCTTTGGCTCTGCCATTCAAGGCAGAGTTCTGAAGAGTTTTAAGTTATTGGGTTTTTTTTTTGAAGAGTAGTGTGGGCAATGGAGGGAGTTCCTACAGCCTGTCTGGCCAGTCTAGCTCAGTTTGAACTGGTGATGTAGTTGGAACTGTGCGGTGTGTGTCTTCCCCTTTGTTTTGTTGTCATTGTCACTTTGCCTGTCTGCCTGTTACTGTACAAAGGACAAACACAGAAGTGTTTCATTGACAAAACAAGCACAAGTTCTTTTGCAGCACAAGCTTCTTTTGCCGCCCAGCCTCGGGAGGGGCAGAGGAAGGCTTCCCAGCTGAGGCACCAGCTTCTGGCATGGTCACTGACAAAGGCTTTCTCTGGCTGCTCTGGTCTTTTTCTTTCTTTGACGTATTCCTCCCCCCTCTTTATTTGTTGCATCATGCTCTGAAAAATTCTGCGTCCTCCAATTAGTGCTGGAAACTTTTCAGTAATCCTGACAGGCACAAAAAGCAGCTGCCTGTTGAAACAACCAGCACTTTCTCATCCCTTGCAAACGCTCCCATTCATGACCCACAAGTGGGTGCAGAGGCTGCCTTGGCTGGGGAGCAAACCTCCCTAGATAAAGAGGCTGCTCCTGGAAGATGTAGAGAGATGACTCTGTCATGGGATGTACTTAATGGGCTTTTTAGCCTCCTACTTGGCTGTGATATCTTGTGTGCCATACTACCTCCTGTCAGGCCTTTGAATGAAGCCTGACCTGGTGATTAAACTCTGCTCCTCAGCTATATTTAGCATGTAGCTACTTGTTTTATAACCGAGATCCTTACGATGCAAACTAGAGTAGGTCAATCTGCAACCTTGTAACTGTATTGTGGTTTGGTTTCCTTTTTTCTTGTGGTTTTTTGTTTGTTTGTTTGTGCAGTTTTTTGGGTTTTGTTTTGGGGTTTTTTGGTTTTTTTGTTTGTTTGGTTTGTTTGTTTGGGTTTTCTTTTTTTCCTTTGTTTTTGGTTTTTGTTTTTGGGGGTTTTTTTCCTCTAGACTTCTCTTTCCCAGCTGGCAAGTTTAGGATGCTCTAGCTGAGGCCCAGCCCCACCAGCCATTCCTAATGGAGATTTGATGATGGACAGTATGGCACAAACAGGCAGGTTTGTGTGGACTAGCCTGCTGAGGCAGAGGAAGCTCTTTGGCCGTACCTACTTCATATTTTCATAGTTTACATGTCCATTTATGTAGGCTTTTCTGGGATCTGTGACGTAGCTTCTTGGACTTGATAAATCTCTTCCATAGGGAAAATTAAGATTATATATTTCTAGTAAATGATACTGACAATAAGTATTGCCTCCTGCAAGCTTAGTCTTCATGTCTCCAAAGCATCTGCAAGCACTTTTTCTCTCGTTAGCATGCATCCCCCCGCAAAGCACGTTGGCTGGATGGTTGGAAGGTGTGGGAACACTCGCAGCACACTGAGGTGGAAATGCTAAAGTCAGATGGTGCTTTGGGGCGATCGTATGGTTTGTGTTTACGGAGTGCTGTGATCCACTCTGCCTTAGGGTGCGACAACGTTGACCACCATTGTTAGAAGAAGTGACGGCTTTGTTTTTGCTCTTCCTTTTTGGTTGAAACAGGACCAGTCTGTGTTGAGATGTTGTGCCAGCTTTCTGCATGGTACTGTACCCAGGCTGCTGCTTGTAACCGCTCTATACTTGGTCGGCTGGATGAGATTATATCTTGATCTCTGTACGAAATCATGATTGTGGCCTTGCCTGCATTAGAGGGGAGATTAATGACACTTGTGATATAGAAACAACCTGTTTCTGTCAGAAGTGAAGGAGCAGCCAGGGACACGTTGGCAGTTCTGCAAAGCTCTGACTAGAACACGTAGTGCCAGGGTACTCCAGGAGTGTGGTGGGTCGATCCATCTGTCCTGCATAGCTGCAGGCAGGCAGGGTTCACCCCATCAGCATCACTCTGGATATCCAGAGATACGAAACGTTAAATCCCCTTTTTAGCACCGATCCATCTCTCCAAATCTGTTCCCTTTGGCTACTGGCACCTATACATCAAGCACTGCTGTGTGTGTGCTTCCCAACGGTGTGGTAGCAGCTAGACAGAAATGCTGATTAAAACCAGGCTGTGGAGCAGTAAAGCTCTTGCAGGGTCTGTGTTGCTGACGGAGAAGGTTGGGACTGACAGCTTTTCCCAGATACTGCATCCAGCCTGTGTTGTGGCAGCCTCACTTGTCCTGGCCAGCCCAAAAAGTCCTGATGGACCACGGGCAGCATACTGAGCATGTTCACCCTCCACATCTTCTTTGCAGTCTGAATGGGTAGGGTGGCATTTTCTTTTTTCACCTCCTAGAAACTGTAATCTCTAATGTCCTCTGGTATGAGATACTGGGTACCCATCCTGTGGTGCTGTTGTCTTGGTGTGTGGCTGAGTGCCTAGAAGCTTTGAGCTGGGACCTTCTTCTCTATGTGTGGTGCAGTCCCCAGCAAGTGACAGCCTCTGCAAGGCAGGTGGTGAGGTGTGGGTGAAAGGAACCCCAGGGCAGGAGGGGATAACGTAACAACACTGACAGGTAAGATCCAATTTAATATAACTTACCAAAATGATGCTGGTTTTGGTCATTGATAGGGATGTAATGTGAGTAAGAGACCTGTTCCTTCTTGTGCTGTAAGGTTCGTGAGCTGTCTAAACTGGTTTTACTAAGTGCCTTTGTACTGGGGCTGCAGGTGGTAAAGTAGGAAACTCCATGATTAACTCATCCTGGCCAAAGTTAAACTTTCTAGATTCCTGGCCTCCCTGCCTCCAGCACTGGTTATGGTGGGAGTTGTGTGGATATGTCGGTGTGAGCTGAGGTCTTGGGGAAATAGCGCTTGTGAAGAAGCACAGGAGAAAGCAGCAATTAGTGCACGTAGCCCAGAGGTCAGCTTCTTAAGTGGGAGGCTGAGTGCAGGCTGGTGAATCAGCAGGGAGGAGGAGGAGGGTGCTGCAGGGATCAACTGCCTCTAGCATTGCTCTGCTGCTGCCAGCACAGCGATGGGAGGCAGGATGCTCAAGTGTGGCTATTGGGAATGGGGCTTTCACAGCTCTTTGGTGTTCTGGAGAGGGAGTGGATTTGCTCCTCCCCAGCATCACCTTGGTGATCTCGGGTCTTTCAGTAGGTACCAGTGGTGTAACCTTCTGGGGCTACCACCCTTCTCTTTGCCATCTTGGTACCCTTATCGTCCCCCTTTATGTGGCAAGGAGATGGCTGACACTGTGGAAGAAGAAAGCATTAGATGTGATTGCATGAGCATGGTGTCTTCTCCTAGTGCACCTGAAGGTGTGTGTAGCTATTGGGCAGCATTAGTGGAGCACAGTGGGGACTTCAGTGGCAAGTCCAATGTGTCCCAAGGTATTTTCTATTACACCAGAAATGTGTAGCATGCTACACCTATTTTCTTTTAACCAAATCTTCTACAAGTTTCAACTGGTACAACTGCACTGCCATCAGACAGGCTGTCACAACACTGCACTGAAAATGAGAACAAAATTCCTAGTTTCAAAAAGCTTAAAAAGAGAAAGAGAAGAAACTTGCCAGACACTGGTCTCGTTTCCTATTTTCAGCTCTTTGTTGCTCCAGCCTTTCAATTCCAGTCTACAAACCAAGGCCGACCTGCAAAAAAGTCTTCATTGCAGGTGCAGGTTGTGAAAAAAGGGGAAAAAATCAGAGCAAGAGCAACCTGGGTCCTGGTGGTGTTTCACAAAGTCCAGGGCAGATGTTAGATTATGGAAGCGCACAAATCAAAACCTACATGTTAACCCGAGCTCCAGTGAATAACAGATGAAGTTCTAGGGTGAACTTTAATGCTGCACTAAATCAAGCAGTCAAAAGCCAGGAAATTCCAAAAGCTCAGATCCTTCTGCAGCTCCGTGCAGGGTGCATAGTGTGGCTGAGTTATTGGATAGCTTGTATTTAATTAAAGAAATTGTTTCTCCAGTAGTAAACCACCAAGCTGTTACGATGGAATTTGTTTATCATGTATCACTGTCTTCCCTCTGCTCTGCCTGCTCTCCTCATGTTTCTTTTCCAGTTACTGCTTATGACAAAGAACACTTTTGGTGAATTGGGAACCTGGATTTTGTCAAAGCCCCTTGAATTGTAGAGAAACCTTTCGTGGACTTGCGTAGCCCTTGGATCAAGTCAGATTTGACTTGGAGGACAGCAGGTCTGAAAGCTCCATGGGTATTCTGCTCCCTTCCCATGTGAGCTGTGTGATTTTTGGTGTCATGCTCCCATATATTCCTGGGGGGACATCGTCCCCTGCCCCTAGGGCTTAACTGTAGGGAGCAGAAAGAAACTCCTGTAGATCCAAGACCATCCCCAGGATTTTTCCCACCAATTAGAGACAGTTTTGCTCTGCAATTAGTGCAGAATTGTTGCTATCTACTGTGTCAGTGTTCAGCAGGCGTTTTGCCAGCATGGGGAGCATGAGCTCATCAGCAAGCCTATAATTACACCCCAGTTTGTATACGATGACTTCCTTGAATGTCCTTTGTGTGGATTTTTTTTTTCCCCCCTCACTTTGCCTCAAGTTTTGCATTGTGGTTTTCAGTTACGAGTGCAAGGGGATGTTTTTGCACGTTCTCCTTTTAATCACCATTGTTTTATAACAAAATCACAGGGCGAATAGTCTATCCTAGTGGTTAGAACTAGCTTAAAAATATCTCTGCTTTTAAATGAAAGGCCTCTAGGCTTTTCCTTTGCATTCTGTGCTAACTATTATGGAACTTGAGTGAAAAGGAAGACTAAACACAGCCTTGCTTAGAAGTTAACATTTTGGATGTGTAAGGGAGACTACGTAGTAATAACAGAGCTGGAGAACCGATGTGGATTCTTAAACTGCAAGGGAGAAAACCCCGTGGTATCTGACAGAGGATACCAGGATCCCTCCTTTCCCCTGTGTGTAACCAAAAGCAATATGCTCCTTTCTTTCATTCCTGCAGTACTCTACCTCTGTTCCCTCCGTGGGAGAAGGAAAGGTTTTCTCAGGAGAGGAGTCTGACCTTAATTAAGAGTGTCTCTTATTTCCTCTATTCTTCAATTAAGTGAAAGGATTTAATCCTAATCTGCCACGTGCTTCAGAAATGGCTTTCTGATTGCTTGGTGGAAGGAGTAACTAATCGGAGAAGTGAGAAGGCGATGGTACGATTACTGTGGATCAGATGGAGCATCTTGAGGAATTAAAAGATAAAATTGCCCTTTCTTCTCAGCGTAATCTCAGTCTCCGTTAGCAAAGCTGCAGTTTGGCTTTATCAGATCCTGTCTCCGTTGATCAGATTCATTTCCTGTCCCTCTCGCAGAAGACTGAGCAGTTGGAGTCTGATTTTGATTTCAAGGCAAAATTCCATTCTTGAACTCCCCAGCCTGTCTTTGCAGCATGGCCAGTGTTGTGGGGTTGGGGGGCACCAAAGCTTTACCTCTCCTTGCCTCTGGCATGCGCTCCGTGGGCAGTAATGTGTCCCAGAGTGACAGCTCTAGGAGATGGAGCCTTATTGCCTGAAAATCTCATTTTCCTGGGGGTGAGGAAGGTGCAGAAAAGCTTGGAAATATAAAGTGAATGCAACTGAATGGTCAGAAACAAGAAGTGAACTAATTTTATGTAACTTCAAAAATTAAAAATCAATATATTTAGGCCACTGTAGGTTTTATATAAAGCTTAATAAATGATTTGCAGAGTTGGCAGTGAAAGCCTTTTACCTTTATGCTGTGTGTTTATTGTTGAAGTGAGAGAAGAGCTCCTCCAGCAAGCAGTGGACCAAATTCTTCTCTGGCAGTTTGTTTTCAGGGAGATGTTGGGCTTCAGGTATTGCTTTCAACATTTCCAGTGCCTGATGGTGAGGGTTTCTGGAAGCAGCAATGCTGTTTTCAGTGGGAGGTTGTGCTTGGGAAGTGTGACACGTGTAAGAATGAATTGCTGGAACAGTTGGTTGTGGGTCTCGTGGGTAGTTCTCAGGCTGTGTTAAGGTAGGTTCATTCTTGTCCAGAGTCTTGGAGGTTCTTGAATGACAGAGGCTAGGGGACCAAACCCAGACACCTCTTCAAGGCTCTGTTCTCTTTCTGAAATACAAAGCCAAAACACAGGTAGAAAATTAAGTTCCTGCTTTTATGTTTAACTCTCCTGAATGTGTATGCAAAGGATGTGTCAAAATCAAAAGTGCTGTTGGACCTTCCCCATCTCCTCGCTGTGTGGCAGCACATTGGGGTTGTTTCCCTTTCCTGTAGAGGATGGGAACTTACCTTGCTGCATCCTGAGCCGTGGTGTTCCTCATCCTCAATGTGAACACGAGGAAGGCTGGCAGAGTGGTTTAAATGATGGCACAAGCAACTGCTTCTCAAAAGATTATCTTGGATGGGAGTAGGTAAAACCAGAAAGACTTTATTGTGCAAACCTTCCCGTATCCAAAGAGTGGTCTTTGAAGTGACTGAGGATTTGCACGAGTCAAGATGATGAAAACCTAAATGTTTTACTGCTGCTCGGCATTGTCTTTGTTTATCATTAACCTCCCATACAATGTGATAACCTTGATTTCCTTCAGTCTGATAACTGGGTGCTGTTCTTTGCCTCTTTATGGGCTCTTGTCCTGAGAAGGTATGTGCGTGACTGACTGCAAACTTCAAATTCAGTTTCTTCACTGTGGATTTCCAAATCTCGAAAATTGGAAACCTAAATTACAGTACTCACTTTTTTTTTGGCTTTATATTTAATTTTGAGAAATAAGGAGTTATTTCCCCACAAAATACTGTATATACCCAACTGCTAGAGCAGTGTTCAGATACAGCTGGTCTAAATTCCACGTGGGCCTGCATTCAGAAGGAGATCCCTGTGCCTTGCCTAGGGTTTCGTGTGGAGTAAACACTTCTTACATCTAGATCCATCCAGAAGGAAGCACCAGGCACAGGGTGGGATTCAGGCCAACTCAATCTGGTGTCTGGAAACTTGCTTCTGTGCCTTACAGTTGTTTCATTCAATATGTTGGGGTGAGCGGATCCTTGGATTGGCATTTACCCACGAATGGCTTTCTTCTGGGGACTGTGCTGAATCTGGAAGTCTGCTTGGTTGCTGGTGTCCATCTCGAATGGGATGGTGTTCCACGTGGCAAGCAAGTACTCGTGTTTCTTGTTGAGGGTAGGAGGGATGGGTGAAGCTTGCAGATAAGCTTTATTACCAAGAAGGACAAAAGGCTTTTGCTTCCAACCCTTGTTCTGTGTTACTCCTCTACCATGTCTGAGAAATAGTTGAAGTGTAAGCACCTCCAGTTGTTTCTCTGTTATTGACACGTGCCGTTCTGATGCCTGGCCAGTGTTGTGGATACTTGTGGATCCAGATATACAGCTCCTGGTGAAACATCTGTACTTGGTTGAGAACCATTCTCCTTTCTGAATCTGAGCCTAGGTGACTCAGATCCAGCTGTCCCCTTTTCTGATGGGAAGATGGAAAACAGAATATTTTGGGCATTTGGAGCAGGCTTTCATATTGTGCATTCCTAGGATGCTTTTCTTGGTTCTGGGAACAGATAGAACGATTCATCCCAGTATGAAAAGATTGCAAGAAGAATCCAGTGGAGATCTCTAAATTCCTTGTAATCTCTGTCATCTTGGAAAAGGAAGAAAACCCAGACAAGCAGAGCTGGTGGCCCCAGAGTATCCACAGGGGCAGATGGTTGTTGCATTTTTTTTTTTGGTTTGGTTTGGATTTTTTACAGTGTTTCTGGAGACAGTCACATCTCCCTGCAGTTATAAAGACAAAGTTTACAGCTTGTGCAGGTAATATAGGGAGTAAGAAAGAGGAAATGTCTCGTGTGTTTCTTACACTGGCTGTGGCATCATATTTGCCTGTGTTCAGCATCTCCTGCTCGAACCAGATTTTTCAGAAGGGCAGTGTTAATAGAGCCTGTTGGGATGTCGAGGGTACAACATAGGAGCTCAGGGCAAGTTGTTATCTCTAATGGAGCAGGGCAGTGCCCTGTGGAGATACTGGCCTGTGTCCCAGCCGAGGCTATTTCTGCAGCACAAAACCTGCATCACTCAGTTGGGAGCTAACGTGGGCTCCAGGCAGGGTTGCTCTGGGTGGTGGAGATGACCTAATGGTGTAATTCAGAAGAGCTCTTGGTGTTTAGAGCTTCCTAAAAATCTGTTCATACATTTTTATGCTGAAGTGGGGGAGAAGCTGGTGACAGAGAAGGAGTATCTGTCCCTAGCAGCAGGCACAGACTTCCTTAAGGTCCCAGACGTTTATTTTTATCGCTGTTTTTCTAACAAGCTGCATTTATAATAAAATTTATTGAAGTTCATCCTCATTTCCCTGGGTGATAGGGAGTGTGGAGGTACACACTGAGGCTGTCACCCCTCTTTCCTGGCTTTGGCCACTCTGCAGCTCGTGGGGAGGAGAACAATCCTTTAGGTACATGAGTGAGCCTCTATCAGAGCTCCCCAGGGACTGACGTGCCACGAGTGAGGCTGGGCGGGAGGTACCTGGCTGTGATGCAGGGTACCCCGTGATTTCAGAGGTTTTTGAATCTGCTGTGTGGTGTTGGGACCCCAGGGAGTGTGGCCATGAACTACTTGTGGTGGTTTTGCTTCAGGATAGAAGCAGCTATCTGTGCAGAGGGCAGCTTAATTAGCAGCCTGTGGAGTTCATTTGTTTTTCAGTGTTAATATGTTGAAAGCAAATGTGTTTGCATAAAGGTTTCTGGCAGAAACTCTTCACGCAGTGGGAATGCACTTCCTCCTATTTCTTTCCCCTTGCATAAAAAATAAAATCCTGTCAGCTTGAGAAGGAGCAGAATATCACAATATCCTGTGACTTGTGTGGCCAGCTGAGGCTCAGGGATAAGGAGCAGTGGAGGGAGAATGAATTGCAATTCCCTGTCTCCTCATAGACGAGCAGAAAAGTAGAGGAACAGACTAAATTGACTGTCTCCCTAAAGTTTATGTGGCTCTGGCTGGAAAATTAGGGACTCCCTCTAAAAGAGGACTGTAAAACTGTAAAATATTTTAATTCTTCTGTCACCCTTTTCTGCTTAAAGTCTTCCCTACTAGTGTTCTTTATCCTTCCCTGTGTCCCTTTTTTCTTCCCCCATCCGCATTCCTGGCTGTGGATTCAACCAGCCATCGTGTTTTATCTGGAAGAACCAGCATCCCCAGCTTTGCTTAATCACAAGGACGGCATCAAACCTTGTAACCAAAAGGTAGGATCAGGCAATGAGATAGATGTGTAAATCTGGGAGTGAGGGCATATTGTGAAGAGAGCAAACCTTCAGGCTGAAGGTGATGGAGATGGGGTGAGATCTCTTGGTGGAGCACATCACCTCCCAGCAGAAGTGCTAGAAATCAAGTTGCTCTGTAAAATCAAAGCTAGCCCTGGGCAAAAATGTGTCATACAAAGTGGGTGGGAGGGAGCTGTCTGACGGCTTGACAGATAGGAGGAACCAGGCTGATCAGTGCTCCTCACCTCCACATTCTGTTACTCGTCTCCTTATTTTATGCTAAATAGATCTGGGAAACTGCAGCCTCCTGTCCAGCTCTGACAGCATCTGGTCCTCACTGGCTCTGTTACAGGAGGGCTGTTTTCTCTCTTCCTTAACAAGAACTGCTTGCTCTTGTCCATTGTTCCTGGTGCTGGTGATGTGATCTGAGCGTCCTGCTTCTCATTAACAGCCCTGAGCTAAATACTCCTCAGCTGGTCCTGTCTGCAGGTGTCTGAAGCCACCTCAGGTGTTGAACACCCTTTGTGGAGGAACGTGGGACTTGTTATCCTTTGGGGTTTCGCTTGGGCTTCCTCCCAAGGCTCTCTGCTGATCCTTCCCTTCTTTGTCTCAAAGCTGGTGTGGGACAACTGACTCTTACTGCTAAAACCCTCTTTGGTGTCTGAAATATTTGTGACCCCTCAGGAATACAGTTTTGGAATTCTCCTTGTGGTTTTTTCCTCCTCGTTGTCTGCTTGTAGCTTTCCCTGGAGTCGTGCCAGCCCTCCCCTTGCTCTGACCCAGCCTGCCTTGAAATCCTTACTCATGCCTTAATCACTTCCCGTCCCCGCGATTGCAATTCCCCCCTCGCAGCATCTGTAAATCTTTGCCGCGTTAATTCTGCGGAGTGCTGCCGGCAGTAGGCTTCTCCTCCCCTGGCCCAGGAAGTGGGTCTGGGTGTCCCTCAGCTTCTGGCCAGTCCTTGGCTTGCTCTCTTTGCAATTCCTTTTGTCATTAGATTGGTGTTGTCCCTGACTCACACTGCTGTCACCTTCTTCCCTCCACAGCCAGCCTGCTCAGCCAGCCAGCCTCAGCTTCCTTTTGGCTGATAGTCTTAATTTTTCTAATTGTTTTTCTTTATCCATTAGGAATGATTTTGGGTTTGGTTTGGTTTGGGTTTTTTTTAAGCAACTTAGTCATTTCCTTTATTTTTCTTTTCTTGTCATAAAACTTTTTGCTTGAGGAGTTGTGTGCTTGTTAATGCAACATCCTTGCAAGGAATTTGGAGGTTTTGCTCCATTTGCCTACTGGGAAGGGAATGGCATAAGGAAGGGTTATGAGACTTCAGTAATGAGTAGTCGGCAGAGTCGTGCTTAGGTTTCAGAAAGTGGCCTTTTTTTTTTTCTCCAGTCTTATTGCAAATCCCTGAGGACAGATGCCCTTCTTCTATAACAAGGTTTTGGATTTGTTCTTAAGGAAAGGAGCTGAAAGGCCCATCTCGGACACTGGCCTCTTCCTTCCTCCTCCAGCTGATTTTGAGAGGCTGCCCTGAAGTCTTGAGCAAATACACCAAAGGTCTGGTGCTGAGGGTTGTTTGTGTGCCTTTGGTAAGAGCTCTGACAGCAGAACGGGGTCTTGGATGATCTGTGAGCTATGACATTGGAACTTAAAACCAGTCAACAATTTCAGTCACTCAAATCCCAAACTGAATTAGAATTCTTGTTTGGTGGTTCTAGGAGGTTTCAGCTTTGCCCTCAGACTCCAGGGTTAAAGGGAGACTGAGATTGAGAAAGAGAGTGTAACGTGAAGATGGGAGGTGAAGGGAATGATTGCCCTTGTTTTACAGGAGAAAAAATGAAAGGTCCTGACGCTTCTAGGGATGTGAGGAAGGAGCTGGGCACTGCTTCCTGGGAGCCTGTTTGGTGCTTTCCCACCTATTTTCTGTCTGATTTCTTTGTGTTCTTCTCTCCCAGGTCTGTGACAATGGAAGAAGAGGTGCTTTATCGAGAAGCCTGAATGGTGATACCAGGACAGCTCTTTGAGACACTGGCAACACCAACCTGAGATACAGGAGGCAGCAAACATGCTGAAGCCAAGTGGACTTAAAATCCCTGGCAGGGCTGGGAAGCACTCCAGCCCAGTGGGACGGGCATCAGGGACCACTGCAGCTGCTGTCACCACTGGTTCAAAAGAAGGTAAGGACTCTATTTGGCTGGGGCATGAGCTGACCCAGGGGGTTACCTGGCTTAAAGACAAGGGCCTAGTGGTGCCAGTGTTCAGCAGGATGTGAAATTGCCCATCTGTACATAGAGTGGTCATGAGCACGGATCAAAACAAGTGCCATGGGCTGAGTAAATGGCCTCCTCCTCCCAACTAACCCACAAGCCAGGCAGGTTGTGGAGTGGGTAGGGACCCAGATGGATCCTCTGGTGTTTAGGGCTGACAGACAGAGGTGCTGCTGCCTCCTGCCTTGCTTATCTGCATATGCCTACCTGTACAGACACTAGCACTTGAAGAGCTGGTAATAATTAGGTAAATGGGAACCTCACCCAAGACCTTTGTAAACACCATCCTACAGCCATTGCTTCTGGCCTGTGATAATGCAGGAGTCAGAACCAGGCACTTAAGGTGTATTTATCCTGTGTTGATTACCTCATATTGGTGCCTTTGTTTGAATAGAATCACTTGAAGCACTGGGATTTGAATAATGACTTACCTAGACATACATACACACAGTCTACTATCTGTTGATCTATATCCAGTGTATATTATAAGCTATACAGACTGCCATTATACAGTATAATTAACACTTCAAAAGCATTTGAGATGTGTTTTGCTTAGGATTTATTTTTCTGGCTTCTTTGACTGCTGGGTTGGTTTTTTATTAGATATAATTTAGCAAATATTCAAGGTGCAAGTTTTTGTATGTAATGTTTTTCATTTCACTTCATTAACAAAGGCTTTACTCTTGGTTCTGGGAAAAGCATCAGAATGATGTGTATCCTGTCAACCACTTATACATTTGGTCTATTACAGTTTCATTTGAGACTGTCACTGGTTGCTTCTTGAGCTCTGTCAGCCTCTTGTCAGGCCGCTGCCCCACGCGTCCGGTTACTTTGCGATTTGTTTTGATCCCCAAAATATACAGTGTTTGGCAGAAGCTAGAAAGCTCTGTACCTGTCAGACAACATATTTAGTATAAGAGATAATATTGGACAAAATTTGCTTTAGCAAATTAGTCTGTGCTAACAATACTGCAAAAACGAGGGCCAGCAAACGATGATACCCTTTGTCGGAGTATTGCAGAAGCATTAGTTATCTAAACAAAGCAAAATACCCATCTCTGAAGTTTCTGTAGTGCTGAGGCACGTGTCCTTGTCCCATGAACACCCTCCATTGAGAGGGTGGTTCAGGAACAACCTCTGCATGGGATTTCCATGCCCAGACCCTGCTTGCTACTGACCAGCTCTGGCTCTGCTCCCCTGTTTCACATCAGGGGCTCTGCTTTGCTGCTGGATGTCTTCAGCTGAGCTTTCTCCTCTTTCAGTGACTGATCGTGTATATATCACCTCCTTCACTTGGTAAATTCTTTCTTTTGAACAGTATTGTCAAAGCCATAGTTTTAACTTGGTTTTCTGCACGTGTGTAAGGGCCTTGTTTGAGGGGACAGTCACTGCGTGAGATCATGGGCTGAGTTCCAGATCCTTCAGTGTAACACAGCATTGTGGGGAGCAGAGCAGCACTGCTCATCCTCGGCTCAGGGCTTGGACCTGGGGGTAGAGAGAAACGTTCCAATTGCACTGCTCTGTGTTTGGGTTTGAATATCAGTCTAATTTCTTAATTTAGTATCCGGATGAAAGACACTGAAGTCTCCTTATATCTGTTTGCTAGGGGGAATCTCAAGGAAATTCTGAGGATAAGGATTCTAGGTTGGGCTGTTCATTTAGAAGTCCTCCCTCAGACCCATTTTTGTATTTCCCCCCTGTTTCTCTGAGGGCCTGACTGAGAAATAAACTTGAAGGACTCTGGTGAAGTGACTCTTTAGCTACCACTTATGTATCTCTCAAGGTGCTTTGTGCTGGTTTTATAACTGCAGTGTGTTGTGGAGTTATTTTCAGTCAATTTTTATCGCTTAAAAAAAACCCAAATGCAAAAAATAACAAGAAAAAACACAACCAAAAAACCAAACAATGAAAATGAGGGGAAAGATCTGAGGCCTGTCTTCTCCTCGGAGGCTTTGCACGGAGAGATCTTGGCAAAAGACAGTCAGAGTGTGTGCTGCGGGCTGAAAGAGTCAGTCAGTCAGCACCGGGGTCCGCTGCAGCCCGTCAGCTGAATGCGGCGCTTGTTGGCTGGGTGTCTTTGTGCCTTGTTTGGCTCTGACCATCTGTCACCGTGAGTGAAGTGCAGCAGGGCTGGCCCGGCCCAGACACGACCTGCACCCAATGGAGACTGCCCTTGGCCTGTGAAGTTCTAAAATGAGTTTTATTCCTGGCAAAAGCATGTGTACGGAGAAAGGGACATGTGGGGGTGGTGGGTTGTGCTGTGAGTCGCACTGCTGCCGCTTGGCCTCTCAGGGTGGCATGGGGGCATTTTGGGGGTCGTGGAACAAGCACAGTGCTGAGCCCCCCCCTACCTGGAAGGTGAGATCAGAGCACAACAGGGCTGTGTGCTGGTGGATAGCTGCAACCTGCCCTGTATCATCATTTCTGATGTCATCCCTAGCATCATCCTGTCACTCTGTGTCCTGCACAAGAGCTACTGCCGTGTCTGTGCGTGGTTTGTACCTGCTCTTCCTCCTGCAAATCTCTCCGAAGGCCTGGTCAGCCCCTCACTGCTTCCCTCCCACTCCTCTCCCTTCCCAGGATACTCTGAAGTGCTGAGCCCAGTGTGCATCCCAAATCCCGTGGGCTTGCTTGCGTGCCTTTCTCAGGGAACAGAGATGCTGTGCTGGCCCTGGTGCCCGGCCTTTGCTGGGGGAAAACTCCCAGAGAAAATACCCCTTTTTTCTGTCAAAGTAGTTTAATTCTATTTCACTGCCAAGCATCCGCATGACTAAAATTCTAACCACAGCAGGCACTGACATCAACTTTGAGGCTGCCTGAAGCCAAAGGAACTGGTGGTAGGTGGCCACAGAGACTGGGTTTCATTACCTTTCCTGGGATTAATCCTGTCTGGGCCACAGGAGGGTGATGGAGCTTTGCCCCATCCTCTCTAATATGTCTTGCTAACCTGCATCTCTCAACCTCTGGCCTCTGAGTGCATCCCTGGCAGTGCTGACAACCCGACTTGGGCAGGAGGAGGTAGCTGCGTGCCAGCCTGAGGGCTGTTAGGTGTGGTAGTGAGCAGTCAGCACCCAGTGCTTTCCCCAGCATCAGGGCATGGGAGCCTTTCTAACATACAGAGGGGCAAAAGCAGAGATGGAGAGGCTGAAAACAATTTTCTTTTGTGTGTTTAATGTGAATACTGCAAAGGGCTTTTTCTGCTTTTCTTCCCTCTTCTGTCACAGTCCAGGGAAGTGCCTTCATGTGATATATTGGTGTGAAATAATTACTGGAGGTGACTT
Organism: Ceryle rudis; assembly: GCA_033439905.1. Taxonomy (NCBI): domain Eukaryota; kingdom Metazoa; phylum Chordata; class Aves; order Coraciiformes; family Cerylidae; genus Ceryle; species Ceryle rudis. The sequence goes on along the minus strand of JAAGNO010001571.1, from coordinate 69,561 downwards.
AGAAATTAAACCTATATTAAGGGTATGGCATTGTTCACACATTAAGGAAAGGTATAATATTAAAGAAACTTCCAGGGTAGAGTGCAGCTCGTATACAAGGAATCTGTTCTATGGTGGTTCCCTGAGCAGCGTAGCCTGCAACCCTAGAAACAGCACGGGAGGGTGGAGCAGCGAGAAGACACCACTGGCCAGGTTCTCTGATATCACTGCAGGAGTGGGAACTTGATGGTACTATGGAACTGATAAGCTGAATATTTACCACCCTGGGCCGATAGTCTCTCATTTTGTGACAAAGTGCTGTCCTTTGTGTGAATTTTGCTCTTTATAATCTCATTATAATCCCAAACCACACCTCCATCCTAAAGTCTACCCACATCCAAAGTGCGACCACCCCTCACTGAGCTCATGCCCTGAATTCTTCCTAATCTATACCTTTAAGAGTGAAGCAAGAGAATTTTACACCAATCATAATAAAGGTCTGTATGACTAGAATCACTCAAGCTCCACCTGAAAGGCTGAAAAAAAAATAGTCTAAAATAGTTTAAGAGAGGGAGGACATCAGGGAAGATACCATGGCAGACCATGCCTGACTCCTGGGATCAGTCGAGGGGCTGAGTCTCTCTTCCCTCCCCCAGGGATTTCTTTGGGTAAGATCCAGGTTATCCTGAGCACTTCCTGGGGAAATTTAGAAATCTCTCAAGAGTTGTTTTTCTTAACGTGTTTGTAGCCAGGCTGGATTATTCATAATCTTGATACCTGCAGGTGCTTTGCAGACAGTGTATTTATCACTGGCAATCCATAAGAACCTGTACTCCTGTTGCTCCGATACACTGCACTGTTCATTAAGCCATAAGTTTCTCACTGGACATGACCAAACTCCTTAAGTCTGTCCGCGTGAGTCTGTGGAGTGTGACTAGACAGAAGGTGCAGTGTGCTGTTTGTGCCACTGAAGTCGTGGTAGTTCAATGTAATGAACACAGCACCAAATCCGCTATCGCTTGGACTCTAAGCCCAGCCATCCCCAGCCCCTCTGCTATCTGAGGACAAGCTGGAATGCAACGGGGGCTTATTTTTTTGCTAAATTACTTTGCCTTTTTATGCAGCAATTTGGTGTCTGCTGAGATGGAAAGAATCTTTAAAGATACCGAGCTTTACATCAGCACTTAAAAGTTGAGTGAAGGAGGCTGTACGTGAGGCATTTGAGAAGCCCTGCAGAAACCGTCAGCTCTGTGATGTCTTGGAATGTTTGCGTGAGTTCTGTGAACTGACCATCCACCCAGAGTCCTTCCTGGGAGACTGTCAGGGTTTGCTGGGCTCCAGGAGGATCTGAGTGTATTGGAGTTTCCTGAACTCATTTGTTGCCTCCACATTTATGTCTCCTACCAGAAATGCCAAAAGAGACTTCTCTGTTTTTCTTGGGCATTTGGTGAACCACTTGAGCCCTGCAGCTTGATGGAAGTAAACCAATGTGGTTTGGACTACAAAATACAGACCTGCAGTGTTGATCTCTGTGAATTTGCTACCTTGGGGAAGACAGAAATCTCAAAAGCTTGAAACAGAGTTGCTAAAGAAAACCATAAATTCAATAAAGTGCAGAATTAAGCTGTAACAATGTACAGTCTGTTGGCTCTGAGCAGTCTCTCGGCTCTGTAGGCTGGGGCTGGCTCAGAGACCCCAACATCAAGGTTATATTTTCCAGATTGGGTGTCAAAAGGAGCTGATCTCCAGTTTTATCTGAGAGTCATCGGAAAGCCGTTCGATGCAAATGAATTTTGAAAAGCTTCACACTTTCTTCTTTCTACCTTTCCATAAGCTGATCAGTCTTGGCTGCAAAAGCGCAAGGGTCGTACTTCACCTTCCTTCTTGGGCTGGAATTCACAGAGATGCTTTGATTTTTCTTCTTTCTCTTTTCCCTAGCACTGTTCATATTCTTTTGTAGAAAGTCAAGTGTCTCTCCTCCATCTCTCATGGTTTCCTCAGCAATGGAGATGAACCCTGCTAAACATTTCCACGTGCTCTTGACAGCGTGCGTCTTATGTAACAGAGCAGAGGATTGATGCAGATGTAAGATGCTGCGTGTTTCTGTATATGTAATTTCACGACTCATGGCTATAAGTGTCTTTAGAGACCAAATATGATGTAGTTGTAGCATATGCAACAAGCTGGCTCAGTATATCACAGTTACTTCTCCTGAAAATGTATTTGGAGCCCCTATTTCTACCAGCTTGTGGAGTGTCCTCTTTGACCTTTTCTAGAGCAGAGAGTTATTGTGTCTTACCTGAGCTGGCACTTCCAAAGACCCATGAGGACTTTTTGTGGTGACATTCTGGGTTCGGTGCTTTGGCTTGTTGTGGGGGAGGGCTCCTTTTTATTTTATTTTATTTTTTATGAAGAGCTGAAATGGTCATTTCTGTGGCAAGTCAGTGGGGGACTAGCACCTGATATGGATTCTTGGAAAACATTAACCTTGGTGAGTGCTGTCCACATTGACTGGCCCCCTCCCTTTCCTCCTATAAAGCTGGAAGAATGGAAAAAAAAAAGTTCTGCCGCTTTGCGGTAACCTCCTTAAAACCAGGCTGAAAAGCCATTTCTAGCTGTCTCAGGAGAGGATTTCCCACAGATGCATTGACTTATTTCCCATGCTTCAAGTAAAGAAAGCTACTGCTCTCAACCCTCTACGCAAAACTTTCTGCCCAAAAGGTGTGGGTTGCTGCTAAAGGGCTACGTGTAACCTTCACAGTTCTTGTTGCTTACAAAGCTCTTATGTCTCAGTCTCCTTCCCACCCTCGTCCTGGAGAAGGCTGCTTTTGCCTGGAGTTGAGACAGAAGGAGAATGGAAACTGTGATGAATGGGTCTGCAGAGCCCTCCCAGCTGGTGGAACAGGTGAAAGCCACTGGGACGGGGAGCGTTCACATTTCAGAGTGGTTTTTGTCTGCTCTGAGCAGCCTTAGAGTAACTTGGTTAAAGGAGAAAGCCTTGCCTTTCATACTGCATTTTGCCCTCAGCTGGCTCTGGCGTTCGTTTACAGCGCTTTTTATGCTCTTGAATCTCTGCTTCGATTGAAGGATTCTGGCAGAAGAGGGAAGGAAAAGAGAAAATTAGCATTTGCAGGTGGAGCTGGGCAACACCAGGACATCAGCGCTGGAGGTGAAAAAGCCTAAACCTGTTTGATTTTCTGTGAGAATTAAATACATTCAGTCCAAATCCAGCCTAGGTCTTGGTTTATAGATGGATCCCGTCTTTCTGACCGGGCAGGTGCAAGTATCTGTGACCTGAATATCGTGTTAAGGCATGGCCATGAGTATGAAAAATGGTTTTCAGTGGATGCCTCGTTTTACTGCAAATAATTTAGTAGCTAAACTGTACAGCACTGCTGGGAGCCCGGGCATGCCTTCTCATTTTCATGTAAGTGTACACATCTTATTTTTGGTTAAAAAAAGAAATGCAGAGAACTATTTATAGATCTAGGCATATCTACACACCTAGGCTCCATCATTCATGAGCTATACCTGCATGAACTCTGCTGGAGCAGTCTAAATCTCACCTCCACCTTAACTTCTCTGTAGAATAACAGCTTTGCTCTTACCTTCCTCAGTGGGAAATCTTCATTCCCCTTTACTTATCTGCAACAGGGTTAACAGCAACATCTTGGTAAATTAACCTGGAAATCAGTCATTCGCCCCCTCAAGTTTCTCCAGCTTTTGTTGGCATAAATTGGCTGGATGCAGTAAGAAGTAATAAGAAGCAATAAGAAGTAATTTTTCTTGCCTTTGGGATTATTTTGCAGTAAAACAGAGGGAGGGAAGGTATCCTTGGTGAGGAATTCATGCCTTGGTAATAAGAGACCTTGGGCAGGTTACTCTCAGGTAATCATCAGTGGGTTGGCAGTGTCTTCACACAGGCTTTTTTTGTCATGAAGCTGCAAGAAAGTTTGCGGGGGCTGTCTGAGTTTGTATCAATCTATTAATTCTCATTCCCAAATAAATACAAAAGACACTAAACTACTGTTTTGTCTGAAACAAAAGAAATGGGATTGTAATGTCCAGAGCAGCTGATTGACTGGCACAGACATAGGGAGCTAATTCTTGTCTATTCAAAGGCTTTGTGGCTCTTGATTACTATTAACTTGGGGTGTTGTGCCCTGGCGAATTGAGAGAAAGGACCCCACATCATGGGGCCAGAGCCTGCTATTATTTCTAGCAAACATTTGTTTTTGCTGTTTTGCTTCAGGCCTCATGGAGCGATGGCTATTGTCAGCCCTCCGCTGAGCGCTGTCCTCAATTAAATCCCCGCTGCAAGCGTGAGGGGATATTCCTCCGGTCAGATTAGTGACCCTTGCTGGAAAAGCCTCATCCTGGCTGTGAAGTTTGATTAGGTCTTGCTTTATCTTAAGGGGTCTGTGTACACAGCATCTTAAGCTCCTAGGGGAATTGGGAGGACGAGGTGTCAAAGAGGATGTTTTAAGGTCGGGTGCCTCTGACAGCTACAGTATCAGCAGATTATTTATCAGTTAGTAGTAGGAGCTACGTTATCCACCTACACACGGGCAAGTCATCTAGTCAGGAAGTTATTTGGTATCTGAAAGAAAGAAAATGAGTATTTTCAAGGGCTGCGCAGGGAAAACTGCAAATCTGAGTTGTTGGTTTGGGCTTTAGGATCGATGTACGGCTCAAATGATGATGTGAGGCTGGGAGGGGAACTGGTGGCTGATGGTCAGTGTGGCTGAGGTGCAGGAACTGCAGCAGCCACCAGAGAAGCTTTGCCGAGTGGTCATTAGAGCTTGAGTGTGTTTGTCCCTCGTTACTGTGGGGTGACTGCGCGTAGGTCACATCGCTCTGTACAGATCCACTCGCTGATGGACGCTGATGCTCTCGTGAGGCGCTGTGTGTTTGCTGCTAATCCTCTCTGCATATCCAAAAGCCAAATGTTTTCTGGCATGATTGTGAACCAACCATTCGACTAGTTGCCCAGGGCTTGTATTCAGCTCACATGTCCCTTTCACAAACTACTCTGCCACCCTGCAGCCTAAAATACATTTTGTATTGGGGTTCCTAGGGGGTTTTTGGAGGTGGTGGTTCCCCCACCCCTTCTGGTTCCCCTCTTGAAGAAGGGAAAGGACTTTTGGCAGCATTCCTCTCCCAAGGAGAGTCAGTTTGGTGTATTCCAAGCCAATATAAAAGGGTATTGATTCAGTCTTGATTTAATCAGCTTTACAGGTGACTTCTAGAGACAACTGGGAGTCTGGTTTTAATTGTCTTAATCATTAGATGCTCTTAGAAGGATTTGATATAGTTAATTCTGATTATTCAGCATGCTCATTGTAGACTGAGATGTGAGCACACACTGAAGGCGTACAGAGGTCAGACAACCCTCCTGCTCTCACTGTCTGTAGCTCCTCACAGAACAGCAGGGAAAGAAAATCTGCTTCCCACAGATGTTCAGCTTATGGTGGTTTGAATATAATGAACCAAATCCTATTCAACTGGGCTGGTGTAAGTCTGCGGTGACAACAGTGCGCTTGCAGTTGCACCCATCGGAGTAAGGGTGCAGAATCTGCTCCTGCATGTTCTGCCTTGAACAATCAAGCTAATCCTGCAACAGCAGCTTAATCATTAGAGGCCTGAGCCAATATTAATTGAAATCAAAGGCAAGATTCCCTTTGGCATAGCTGGATTTGGGATGAGAATCCCAGGGATTACAGTGCCATCGGGCCGTTGCTACGTAGCGTTGGCTAGTGGTTGGATTTAACCATCACACGGACCCTGAATGTGAGCATCCTTCTTGCAAGCAGTGAAATAGATGAATAGTTCTTCCCAAAACCCTTAAAATATTGAAACACTGCTATTTTTATTTATGTTCAGTTCAGTAGGATATTTACTTTTTCTCTAAAGATGCTAGAAAGCAATAGCCCCTTAAAAGAAATAAATTGTGTTTTATGTGGTAGTGAGATCTGTAAGAAAACTCAGTGTATCACAATACTCACTATAAAGCGACAAGCCTTGTCAAAATTGGCCTGCCTGTGAGTTAAGAACACACTCAGATCACTGCTGACGATCTCTCTACTACAAAACGTGACCGTTTCAGCAGCACTGATTTCCAGCTCAGTAAATTTGTGTCCCATGTGCTACATCTGGGTCCTGGATGGCCCGGAGAATGCAGCAAAGCAATTTGCTCTCATGGGCTTGTTTATAGAATCCTTTGTGAGGTGGGAAATATTTGTGCATAGGGATTTGAAATGGTTGCAGAGGAAGGTAGCAATGAACTTTTTCTCCATGAGTACCTCTTTAAAAACCAACCATGGCTGAGAATTCAGGAATTAATGTGTGATCTAGCACACTGCCAGCGCTCTCATTGGCAGGCAGCGCTGCGCAGAAGTTTGCTGCTGCTCCAGGAGTGTTTCCCAGCTGCTGTATGAATTCCTACCGAGCACGTTCTGTAGTTATAAACCTGCTACGCACACGTGAAACCTCTCTCGTGAGACCCTCCGAATGCTTTGCCACCAGCCCGAGGCTGTGAGGTGGGTCAGTATTATCTGTATTTTACACACAAGGCAGCTTCAGAACTAGATCTTGTCCCATGTCACCCTGCAAGTCAGAGGTGAAAGTGGAACAGTTATCCTGTCCAGCAGGTTTTTCTGGCCATTTGCCCTCCTGGTCCTGGCACCAGAAGCAGCAGCTTCCCTCTCTGATGCTGCTTCCCATAGTCCTTTTCATTGACTGAAGTGCTGCATCTGTCAAGAGGAGCACGTTTGTGACGTGGCTGGGGGTACACGGTCATTTGGCATATGGGGCAGGTGTCTGGGGCCTGCACTTGGTGTGTGCTTGTCTAAGTTCACCCTTAAACCTCTACAGTTGTTCAGGATTCACATCCCTGAAGACGGCAGGAGCCTTATGTATAATTTATTTCATGGATTTCCTTATTGCAGAATATTACATTCAGAGGTATTTGCTCAAAATTAGACCCAGAGATTAGAAGAGCTGGATGCAGACTTTGAACAAAAAAAAATTCAGATAAGGATGGTATGAGGTTGAGAAAATCCTCACCCCTAAAAAAGGCTTGGGGACATCAACCTCCCTGCCTGACTGCTGTCCTGGCCAGGTGTGTTCAGTGGATAAAAGCATAAAACTGGGCATCTGATGAAGTTCTGAAGAAGTGCCATAAGAGAGAAGGATTCATGTGTGAGTCTTTCAAACCAGTAAGATGTGCTGGGATTGGGAACATACAGTGTGCTCAAGTGTTGTCAGGGTGCACGGTGGGACCCTGTGCTAGTTGGCTCCTACAGCTTTGTCCATGATCTCTAACTTCACGTTACGGATTTCCTCACCACCACCCCTCTCACTTCACAGAATTGTTGGACTTGGAGGGGACCTCGAGAGATCATCTAATCCAACCCCCCAGCCAAAAGCAGCTTTGCCTAGAGCACATTACAGAGAATTGCATCCGGGCAGGATGCAGTCACCCACCGTCGCCCTGGAAGGGTATGATGTATTATTTCTGGTGATCACTGAGACTTACAGCTGTTGGGGTTGAGATACCTGCTTGGGTTTCTATGTTCATATTACATCTTAGATATTTTTAAGGTCAGATCTGAATCATGGTCATGTTTTTTTTTTTTCAAAAAGACCCCAACAAACCAACAAAACCCTGAAAAAGTTATATCCCCTGCAAATAGGTGATTTTCTGCAGATAGTGCCTGTTCGTATATAGCTCACTGCCTTTGAATTGGATACTTAGCTGTTTAAGCCAGATATTTGGAATAAAGTAGATAACTCGGTGTTAATCTGCTCTCAAATATCCTTTTTATTAGATTAGGCAAAACAAAACCAGCCCAACAAACTCTGCATTCTGCACAGCGTGGATCTGTGTACAATCAGTCCATTGTGTAACCTTCGCGGGAGATGTATGGCCCGGGCGATCTGCGCATGGATGTATGGCTGCAGAAAAATAAGTGGCTGATGAAGTAATGAATCCAAGCTCTGTTTCAGCACAGTGCAGCCCCCGGCTTGTGTGTGAGTTTATTTGGCAATTAAGAGCTGTTGGTCTTTACCTCTCCTCCGGTTCCCCCGGGATCCTGGGGATGCTGCAGATGGCCCCTAAAGCGTCCCTCTTTCAGGCAAGTTGGATGGGTGATTCAAAGGGATGGATGTTGTAGTGCTGTGTTGCTATGAGAAGGGGAAAAAAAAAAATCGTACGAAACAGAAATGTGGTGCTTGCCTTCCTGCTGGGACCATCCCAGTGGCTTAACTTCCACGATAGCTGGTTACACTGAAAACAAGCCTCTCTGAGCTTAAGGAGCTAACCAAGCTTCCTCCTTCGTTATTACGTGTCAGGTGTTAAATTTTTGTACTTTTATCCTGAAGACTACTTGCAGATAGGGCACAAAAAAGTACCTTCTGTGGTTGCAGGCTCAGAGCTCTCGCAAAGAGCAATCACTGTGAAGATTAGCCCAGCTTCAGCCAGAGGGAACTAGAATGAAATATCAGAAACTTGGAGAAAAGCTTGTGCTTGTACCTGGGAGATGTTTCTGAGGGTCAGCAGGTAGAGATGAGAAGTTATTACCAGTCAAGAGAGGAAGCGGAGGGATGATCTTACTGATGTGGTCTATTGCTACATGTTGAGCCCTTCACATGGGGAAGACCTTCGAGGAGCCAACAGAGCCTGAGGTGCCAAGCTGCCTGAGCTTGCAGCTTCCAGCTCTGCAAACACACCCTGGCTTTAATTAAAGAATGCTTCAAGCTTGAGCTTGGGGGCACATGGGCCTCCCAAGTGCTGTAGGTCCCAAGCTGGCAGTGCAGCAGGAGGACAGGTATGAGTGGCCTGGCTCATCAGCTGTCACAGCAAGGAAAATGCTGTACTGCAGTAGAGCTGATCTGGCTTGAATGGGGTAAGCAGATCATCTGAGCACTGTAAGAGGCGGTTATAATGCTTGATACAGAGCTGGAGTAAGCGCTGTGCCCAGGGGCTGACTATGTCAAAGTCAGAACTAAGCTCTCTCCTGGTCATTTAACCTTCCTTTCCCCTGGACTGTTAGAGGTACAGCCGCTCTGCTTGTGCATGAGTGCTCAAGTTATGTCCTGTGAGTAACTAGTTGGAGTTAAGCACACACGGCAACTTCTGCATCACATTCCCTGTGCAGGCTGGTGTTCCTGGATCTCCTGGTCTGGCTCCAGTCTGATCATAAAGCAATAATTACTCTCTTGATGGACCAAGCCAGGCTATTTTTTAGTACCTTCTCTTCTACATTTTATTGGTAGTGAGTTAATTCCATCATTTCTGAGTGAATAAGTCAGTGGCCTTTCCATGTGCACCTGCTTGAGCAATGTACTGTGTGGCTGCTCATCTCCTTCAGTTAGTGCTGCAGGGGTTAGGAATGGCACTGGAGTGGGTTTTCTGTGGGAATGATGCCCGAGCAAAAATCCTACACTTAAAAGGGCTGTGAAATTTCCAAACCCTGCTGCCTGATTGCTTTTCTGGTGGAGAGAAAGCTCTGTGCTTTGCTTGGCTGCTCTTTACAATGTTTGGTACTCAAGATAAATTTCTCCAGTTCAGAAGGTGTCCTGAGACTGCTCCTCTCTCTGTGCTAGTGCCAGTGCTCTGCCTGGGAAATCGTTTATAAATGTCTCATTAAAGACCAGTGTCTGCCTCCTTTTCTTTCTTTTTGTCATCGGATCAGCTCAGTGAGAGCAGCTGTCTTCACTTCCGCAATAGCAGCCCCGAGTCCACGCTTGTGCCTCACAAATTCCCACAGCCTAAGAGACCGCGGACAACTGTGCACGTAGGTATGTGCCGGGTTCGCAGACATGGTGGGTTTAGACTGAGCTCGTTCCCAAGCTTTTCCGTGCTGCTTTGGGGAAGGAAAAAAAAAAAAAAAAGAAAAAAAGCTCTTAAGAAGTTTGCTTTGTGCTAGATTTATAAAGAAGCTGAACATATGGTGTGACTACAGCTACGCAACTGGAGAGGCGTGTGAGTGCGTACTGGGGAGTCGAAGGGAGGTGGTGGTGTGTGCTGTGGCTCTTGGGCTGCTGGAAGGAAGCTCGCCGTGCTGGGGTAGGAGCCATCCCTGTAAGTTTATCTCCCCCAGTTGGCATTCTTGGGGTTGTCTCATGGGTTACCACCATACTGGGCTGCCCCTGGTTGCTTTCTAACTCTCCTTTCTCTCCTTGAGTCTTAGTAGTTGCGGTGCTCTGGGCAAAGTAACCCAGTCTGGATATGGGGCTGGGGGGACAGGATTTATCGAATCTTTACAGCTAAGGGCTTGTTTAAATGGAAATCAGTATCCTCTGGTTAGAATAAGCTATGGTGAATAAAGTGAATAATGCTTCCAGGTGGAATATTCTCTAGTTGAAGTGATTTTATTACTTATTTACGGAAGAATGAAGCCTGTGTTACTCTGCAATACACCAGGGGTTACTTTAGCACTAGTTTTTCAAATGTGTCTGTGACTTATTTCTAGAAGCAGGGGGTGGCATGAAGCTGAGGAGGAAGGCGTGGGTGCTCCCTTCTTTCTGTCAAACATGAAACACCCTTAAAACAGTGGGATTTGTTGGTTTTGTTATTTTCTGGGGAAACAGAGTGCTGCCTCGGAGGTGTGATAGATAGATGGGCCCTGTTTTCAGACTGGAAAATGCTGAATAGCCTATTGAAGCCTGAATGCTGAAAGAATATACTTATGGCCTTAAAAATAGTAATAAGGTAAAAATTAAGACTGTAATCTTGAGAGGAATGGATCCATCCATATGCTGCAAGTTAATTATCCCTCAGTGAAAGAAACCTTGTGCATTTGCTACTAGTCACTTGCCTCCCGAGGGCCTTGTGCTGCCAAAACCTGCCTGCTTTGCATATTTTGTTGAATACCATTGGTTATTTTGAAAAACTTAGTCCTCACACATAACAAATACATCTCTTTGCTGTTTTGCTTCTTTTAAGAATTTTACTGGATCTGATCTAGCGTAGCTGGTAAACCTCGGGGTCCTCCATCCCTCCCGTCTCCAGCGGGCACCAAGAATGCACGTCTCGCCCGTGGCAGAACAGATTTCCTACCAGTCAGCCTCTTGAATGAGACATTTATAAGAAAGCCTTTGTTCGGTACGTCTGTTTGAGCTTCAGTGCCCTTCCCAGCTGCCCTTGTGAAGACAAATATCTACCTCAATGGGCATCTCCTCGCATTCAGTGTGAAGCAACTTTGCAGTGGTTCTCATTCGGTTTTGCTTGCTCATTTGTAATTCTAGTTTGTTTTCTTGTTGTTGTCTTTTCCTCCCTCCTCATTGCAGGTTTCTTTTTAGGGATGTCTCCTCTCTTCAAAGGAGCTAAAGCCAGTGATGTTAAAGTTGTATCAGATCTTAAAAGCCACATCATGGGGGTTATTCCAGGGAACAGCAGGGGCAATAGATTTCCAGGGTGCCAGATGCAGAGCTCGTCTCCGTGCCAGATTACAGCCCCAACTTTGAACTTGCAGAGCTTTCAGTCGTTGTTTCCCAGTCAGCTATAAATCTTTTCGGGCTGCTTCCTCCCACAATATGCTGCCAGGCATTGAGCCATTGCCTGTGAGGCATTGCTTTCTCTCACAGTCGCCTCTTCCCTCTCTATTTCTGCCTTATCCTGCAGCTTGAAAGAGGCGTGATAAATATTGCAGAACACAGCTCAGCTGCTTCGTTGCTGTGCTCGGTAATTTGAATTTGGGTATGGCAGAGCGGGCTGGCTTTCGTTTGATTGCCAACAGCGTCATGTTTTTGTAATCCAGGCCGCTGTGAGAAGCTCCAATCCCTGTGTGGGAACCTAGAAATTACATCGGGTGAGGCTTTGCCATCACCAAGCACTGTGAAGGCAGCAGGCAGCCGGCCCTTCTCCTGCGGGAGACCCGTTGCCCTGTGTAGCTGCTCTTGGCGCTGCCGAGTGAAGACCTTTCTCCCTGCCTGCAAAGGTGGCAGCTTCTGGAGGTGCAGCAGGTTCTACCTCTTTGTCTCTTGCCTGGTAGACCAGCTAGTGGTGTTAGGGTCTGAGGCTTGAGTCTTTGTCAACAGATGCTCTGGACTGTCCTCCTTTGTTCCCTTCTCTGTAGGGGAAGCTCTAATCAGCTCTGCTCTCCATCAGTTACTGAATTTCTGTAGGGTTCTGCGTGGAGATGAAATGGTATCTCAGGTCCGGAGAGGCTTACAGCAATCTCAGCGTAACAGCGATGGGTCAGGACCACCAACACCACCTACCACTGGTAGGTCCTCGGTTGTAAAGACAACCCACTGCTATTGCACACCTCCAGCTTATGGTGGGGGGCTGTGGTCTGTTGAATGGGAAAGGGAAAGTGTCATCCACCACAAGTGTTTGGTGCCCCAAGTACAGGCGGTGGCTTGAACAGGGGCAGTGTCTGATGTCCCAGCTGAGACCTCATCCCCACGTCATCCCCTGAGAGTTGGAACCAAGCAGTGAGCCAGGCTGCTCAGGGGCCTCTTGGGCTCTTAACTAATCCTTGCGGCAGTAAAGACATACGTTATTCCTTTTATCTGGCACCCTGCAGCCAGCAGTGGGGGTTTCCAGCTGATGGAATCTCTCTTGGCTTCTTCACAGGGACTGGTCATGGGACTCTCCTGAAGCCCTGCCCAGGCTGGGAGGGAGCAGAGCTGGTACCACACTTTTTTGGCTAGTCAGTTTGGTCGCAGGGCTGAACGCTGAGAGATGCTCATGAGGTGCAAGGCCTGCTGCCCTGTCACGGGTTAGTGACATCTATAAGCGTAGGCCAATGAGGTGAGGAGGTGGTGTCTTCAGGGCTTGTGACGGTGATGCTTCTACCAGGCTGGTACAGCTTTTCTTTCCGGCTGGTGTGTGGGAAGCTTATTGATGGCTATGGAGAGTCTGGCAGTGGACTGGCTGCATGTCGGGCTGTCTTGTGATGTGCTGGGATTTGAGGGTAAAAACAGTGAAAATAAAAATGGAGAAGGAAAAAGACCTTTCCTGGGCACACCGTAAAGCTCTTTTGTAAATGTCATGTGTTGTCTCATTTCTCTCTCCCTCCCTGGCAAGACACACTACTCTGGTATAGGTCTTTTTTTTTGTAATTTTTTTTTTTTTTTTGCTTTCTTTTAAATCTAATGTGCCTCTGTTTTTATCAATTAACTGCCCTGTCTCCCGATTCCCATGGCAACACAACAGGCTGTTGCGTTTCTGTTTCCTTTGGCAGTTGGGGTGCCTGGCATGTGTCTCGGGAGCAGTGAGATTACAAAAGGGTTCTGCAGGGAGTAGGAAATACACGGGCAACGATCACCATGCCCCGCTTCTCATGCTAAACTACTCTTCTCTTCCTCTCCCTCCTCCCCTTTAGAAACAAGTTTCCTTTCCCTTTGTTTCAATTGCCGGGTGATAAGAAATGAGCAACTGAAGTGCTGTGGGAGGTTGAAAGCTGAGGAGGGAATGAGGGGATGCTGGATGTGGATGGCACTTACACATGGCGTGAGGCTGAGTATCTTGTTGGGGATCCTGCAAAGAAGGTTATTACACAGAATCGCTATGGTTGGAAAAGACCTTTAAGATCATCAAGTCCAACTGTTTCCTAACTCTACCAGGGCCACTGCTACACCATATCCTTGAGCACCAGGCTTTGAAATGCATCCAGGGTGATGATTCAAGCACCTCCCTGGGCAGCCTGTTCCAGTCTGTGATAACCCTTTCGGTAGAGAAGTTGTTCCTCGTCTCCAACCTAAACCTCCCCTGGCACAACTTGATGCCATTTCCTCTTGTCCTATCAGTTGTGTCATATGAGAAGACACCCACCTCTCTACAACCTCCTTTCAGATAGTTGTAGAGAGCGATAAGGTCTCCCCTCAGTCTCCTTTTCTTCAGCCTAAACAACCCCGGCTCCCTCAGCCACTCCTCATAAGACTTATTCTCAAGACCCTATTCCTGCAGAGCAAGTGCTTTGTTCCTCCTGCTTCAATTTGCAGAGCTTACGTGAAGTGGGGATTCTTGCTCCTGTCTTGTACAAAGCTGTCTCTTCACCACTTAAGAAGGCAGATGCTTCCAAGAGCTGGAAGAGTCCATCCCCTGTTGGCAGAAGTCATGCTTCCAGGGATTCCAGACACGTGGCTTTTATTGACACAGCAACGAGAGCCATGTGAACGGGCTGAAGCCTCAGTTGTTAAAACTTTAACCTCTCCAGCTCTTGGCTGATAGGAATTTCTTTGTCTCCTGAAGTCTTGGTGCCCTGTCAGCGTGGGTGAGCCTGTCACTGTGGGCCCCTAAAACGGGTGGGGTGAGTTTGGAAGAAGGGCCCTAAGCACCAGGTCTGCCTTGGCTGGTGCTGATGTGTCACGCCTGGGCTTTACGAAAGCTAAAGGGAAAACCAGAGATCTCAAGTTGGATAAGATGTGCATTTAGCGGATGCTGTGGATGACTGATTTGTAAGTTGTTGTTCAGCCCTGAAAGCTGTGACCTACAGGAAAACCATTTAAACTGAAAAGAATGAGCTGGCTAATGAACACAATAAGGTTGTAAAGTTGGAAAGCCCAAGTGGAAGAGATCCTGCTCGCTGCTTGGTGTGGCTTGGAGCCTGGTCCCAGCAAGAGGGAGGGAGGAGCTGCTCTCACAGTCCAGTCTCACGAGCGAGGTTTGTGTTGGACAGAGCAGCAGAGGGAGATCCTCCTGGACTAAGGAGGAAAGAGCTTTTTTTCCCATCGCTGGATTCCAGGTGAGTTGCTGAGTTAAATGCCTGGTAGTGACATTCAGAGAGCTCCTGTGGCTTCTTGATTGGCACCACCAGATAATGGCAGGCTTGGAGTAGGAAATACTCTGTTTTGTTGGGTTTGTTTCTCTTCTTTAACTCTGTTCTCAACTTTGTACCCGAGATCTGTACCTTTGCTTTGCTGGTAGCCAGCTTCTTGGAACTTGTTGGTGTTTAACTGAGGAGTCTGACTAGATAAAGAAAGTTTTCCTTCTCCAGAAACAGCAAATCCAAATAACACAGGCATAGACCAGCTCCATAGGTGCCTGTAGGCTGGAGAGAGCTCAGGAATCCTGGGCTCTTGGGTGGCTTTCCCCTATGCTGCAAGAGCCTCTAGGGGAGCGGGGGACTCCAGATGTCAGGTCATGGAGAGCAGTGCTGTCAACTGATACCTGTTTTGGGCTATCCTAAAATAATCAAGGATCAAAGACAAGTTGCTCATCACTACCTTTTGCCTTCTGAAGGGCTGGTGACTAGATACCTACCTGGGGGGATCAGAGCTTAGTCTACTTGGACTATTAGGGATGTTGTCAGGCCATTTAGTTAATGGGTCCATCAGATGAAGCCAAGAAGAATGAGTTTATCTTGATCACAGTGACTCTTGGCTCCTCTGAAAACCTAGTGCTCAAAAGCCTGTTAGCTGCACCGTAGGAAAACTGGTGGCTTAGTTAATTATTTTATATGTGGGTAATGAAGGTCATGTAAAATACCAAGTTTCTGCAACGTGGCCATAATGAAGAAGGTGAACCTTCTGGCAGCTCCTCACTTAAATCCTATCTTTTTGAATAATTCACCTCATGCTAAAGGATAATAATACTTCTGACTGCGCAGCTCTGCTCGCCAGCCTGTAATTAGATTATTTCCTCGAGATGTTATAATTACTGTAGTTTGGCAGTGCTGTCTGTCAGACGGGCATCTAAACCCAACAGAGTGTATAAATTCTCACTAAAATTTTGGCTTTTTTGGGAACACAAAAGAGTCCAAAGAACTGTTCTTTTACTTTTTTTTTTTTTTTTTTTCTGCTCCAAGTTAGTTTTTGAGGGTGTTTGCTCTTGCAGTGAAATATGGTGAGTCTAGATGTGGTTTTGAATCCTGCTGCGTTGTTTGTTCAGCCTGGGGCAGCCTTCCTGCCTTTCTTTGCTTGAGCTTCACTGCTGAAGGGCTTGCTTATCCCAGCCACGGTGCAGAGGTGTTTGTTCGAGAGCTAATGTAACCTCTATCTTGATCATTAACTAAGAGCCATAATAAAGGCTGCCAGCCCAGCGTGCCGAAACCCAGGTTCCGGTAGGACTAGAAAAACAGCTTTGATCTTTTGTGAATGCACATGCAGACCCCCTCCAAATTTCTGTGCCTATAGTTCCTTGTCCAGTAGAGTGGAATTCAGCTGTTCTGCTTGGCATGTTGCACGTGTGTGTAGCAGACACGTCAGCGCCACGAGATCTGTGTGTTACGGCACTCTGCCGAGCACAAAACAGGGTGTAAGTTGTGTTCCTAATTTTAATTGATTCTCAGGCTCATGAAAGGAGAGAGATACAAGTCACAGACCTTGTTGGTGATAAACCCCTGTAGCCGTCTCTGGTTATTAAATTGAAAGAGTCTTTTTTTCTTTTTTTTTTACATGTAACTTGCTGGTTTCTAATCTGGCTGCTTTACTATCTTGTACTCCAAGCACTGAAATGAAAACGGTGGCCTTATTTTCTGATCGTGGTTGTTTTTATGGTTCATGTGGATGGAACCCTGTTTCCTTCCCATCCTTTTTATTTAAAGTGTTTTATAAAGATCAAAAGCCCTAAGTATCCTTATAGCCTTTATTTCTCAGTTCTTAAGGTGAAGCTGGTTCTCAGATGTCATGCCAGCCTTCTAATGGAGCTCATTTTGACGTCCTGTTACAAGAGTGAGAGGAACACCAGCTTGCATGTCAGGCATTTGGCAATAAAAAAATAAATTAATGAAGAACACATGCGGTTGAGGAAACTTTCAGAGCAGGGTCCAAAGGCCAAGAGAAGGTATCTCGCAGGGAGCTGGCTGAGCTCTGCCAGGAGCACTGCAGTTTTGGTTGCCAATAACCTTTTCAGCTGGCAACAGTATTTACGTTACGGCCCTTCCTGCGCTCATCACAGGATGGGCTTCTTGAACATGCCCAATGTGTTGTGTTGAGCATGCCCCCTTTGGTGAATTTTCTCGAGGTTGTTCCAGTTCCAGCTCCAGCCCACCAAGCCTAGTGAGCAGGTTGGAGGGGATTCTGTTCACGCGAGGAGTTTGTACGATTGCGCCTCAACTGCTGCTCTGTCCTTGTTCAGATGGGGTTCAGACCAGCCACAGGTAACTGCTGACTTACAAGCACCACAAATAACTGGTGCAATTGTGCCGTAGAGATTTGTCAGGAGCAGTGACTCTGGAGTCTAATGACAACCAAAGTGTCAATATTCATCCCTCTTAACACAGTCTGGTTTAGCAGAAACTGTAAGTTCTTTATGCTAGCACTGAAGCACTGGTGCTCTTTTCTTTCCCCTGACATTACACCTTTAGCAAAGCTTTGAAGTAGCTTGGTTTGAGAGCTTTTATGTTCTTCGGGCTTTCTAGGAGCTGAGCCCGATCTGACAGGGCCATTACTTCTGAAAGAGCTGTAGAAATGGTGCAGGCTGAGCCATAGTGATGGCTGAGGCTGCACAAGTTTCACAGTTCATTGCAGCTAAGCCCTCAAACTGGGCTTGTTTCTGCAGCTGTTTTAAGCTTTCCCAGTCAGCCTTCTCTGGTAGCAAACAAAAATTTCTTCCTGTGTGGACATTTCAGATTAAACTTTGGCTTAAGAGTCCAGGTAGCTTTCCCTGAGTGCAGGATGTGTGAGACCAAGCCTCATGTACACACACCCTACACCAGCTGTGGGGGAGAAACACACTTGGGACCTCAGTGCTCCCAAGAGCTGAGGATGACTGAAGATCCAAGGTATATAGAGTCCAGAATCACAGAGTGCTTTGAGTTGGAAGGAATCTTTCAAGGTCATCTAGTCCAACCCCACTCCACTGAGCAGGGACATCCTCAGCTGGATCACGTTGCTCAGAGCCCTGTCCAACCTGACCTGGAATGTTTCCAGGGATGGATATGACTTGCTGGATCTTAATTTGCAATCTTAGTTCCTCAATTTCTTGTCTGCTTTCCTTTAGGGCTTTACTTAACCTCCTGCTTTAACCTTCAGGGAATTTTAATGAAGTCCTTATGTCCTTGAATTCTGTTCCCCTGGGGCCTAGGCTGAAAGCCCAGAGTTTATGATAGAGAGCTTGACACTGGGGTCACCAGGAGTGGGGGGGTCACTTCTAACTCATTTCCTCAGGTTGTCTTTGACACCGGTCACATATTTAAGGGTCTCCTTGTGTATTACGGAGGGCTTGGCCAATCAAGGCTGTGCTGGAGAATGTAAGCAGGACAGTGAATTTCCAGCATCTCCTGCACTTTTCCTTCTCCCAGTGCAGCGTTGCTGGCTGTCGGGCTTTGGCTTGATGGGCTGATGCCAGAATAAGAGCCTTCTTTCCTGCGGGTTTTATGGAGCTCAGGGCATGGTGTGTCAGCCCTGGAAGGCTCTGCAGGCAGGGGCTGGTAGATGCTTCCTGTTTATAGATCTGCTGTTTATACTGAACATACCCCAGGTGTCTGCTGACTGCTGGGTTCTGCTCCAGCAAAGGCCGTCGTGGCGGCTGGGAAAGCGGAGTCCTTTGCAGAGGCAGCTGCGTGGTCCCACAGGAGCCATTAGTGCCCGTGGTGGGACTCAGTGCTTGGACTAACAGCTTGCTGTATCCAAACACACGGAGTTCTCACAGTGCGAGGTACTAAAACATTAGTGCCTCACTTTATTTTATTTTATTTTTTTTTTTTTGGATGAAAGGAAGACTTCAGCCTCTTTCTTCAAAGCAGCAGTTCATTGGTCTCCTTTTGATCTGCTTACCACCACTTCTTTTGGAGTTTATTCCCATTAGTGCTGCCACACAAAATACTCTTTGGTGCTGTGAGGGACTGGGGGTAAGTGGGCGTTGTAAAGGGGGTGAAGACAAGGGTTCAGTTGTTCCTGCTGTGTGCAAGACCTGCAGAAATGGGGCAGCAAACAGAGATTTCTGTGCAGGTTCCTTTCCTTGCCAGGAAGATGTGTAAGTAATGTGGTCACTCAGTTTTTAACCTTCACCCAGTTTAAACCTGCAACCCAAGTTGTGGTCCTGGATGTTTCCTTTTTTTAAATGCCCTTTCCTGGTGTTTTGGCTGCCTTTTAGGATTTCTCCTCATACCAAAACCTCTTTTCCCTTGATTCGCAGGCTCACCTTTACACAAGCAGGGTACCACCTCCACCGCCAGCGCCGAGAAGTCGGGTTCAAAGGTTGCCGAGGTGGGCGATGATTTCCTGGGAGACTTTGTGGTGGGCGAACGTGTCTGGGTAAATGGAGTGAAGCCGGGTGTGATCCAGTATCTTGGGGAGACGCAATTTGCTCCGGGCCAGTGGGCAGGGGTCGTTCTGGATGACCCAGTGGGTAAGAATGACGGCTCTGTCGGTGGAGTACGTTACTTTGAATGCCAGCCGCTGCAGGGGATTTTTACGCGACCGTCCAAGCTGACGCGGCAGCCGGTGGCCGAGGGCTCGGGGAGCGACGCCCCGTCCGTGGACTCCCTAACGGCTCAGAACTTGTCACTGCACTCGGGGACGGCCACGCCACCTCTCTCCACTCGCGTCATCCCCCTGCGGGAGAGCGTCCTGAACAGCGCCATGAAGACGGGCAACGAGTCTGGATCTAACCTCTCGGACAGTGGGTCTGTGAAAAAAGGGGAGAAGGACTTACGGCTTGGAGATCGCGTGCTGGTGAGTTGATCCTGGGGTCCCCCTAGAAAGGCAAAGGACAACAATTTGTCCCCTCCCAAAGTGATCCTAGTCAGGCTCAGGATGAGGCAAAAGGAGGACAGAGTTGGTGGTGAGGTATGGGACAGAGCGTGGGCTTGGAAAGGGGTGCCTGGACCAAGCAGGCGTTGAATTTCTGCATTCACTGTGATTCAGGATGCTGTGTCTTCTGGACATGCCTGTCTCTTTCACACTGATGCAAGGAGCATTGTGCGGAGAGTTTCTTGAATTGCAGGTTCTGAGCGGTAGAATGAGGTCAGAGAGAGCAACTCAAACATGAGAGGGAAATAGAAGGAAAATCAGTGGTTATTATTTTCAAATGCAGTGGCACTCCCCATAGCGGTGTGTGTTGGGGCTGTCGAGGAATTTGCAGCACGGTGTCTTGCTGCATGTGGTCCATAACTCCTTTCCTGTACAGAAAGCAACATGCAATTATTTTTACGAAAGGGCATCAGGGCTTTGGGAGAGATCGCTGTACTGAGGGATGGGCGCTCCACGCCTGATTTCTGTTGGTGTTTTCTTTATCTAGAATAGAACACCTGATGACTTCAATCCAAAATGCCACCTTTGCACTAACAGTGGCTTACTGGAAGTTTGCCATCGGGCTCGTCACCATTTGTGTCCTAGCAAAGGAGCAGCGCTTTCAGTGGAGGGTTAGAAGGAGAAGAATTATATTGAAACATGGAAAAACTGAATTTAGTTTTGCAGTCCTGTAAAAGAGAGTTTAGTTACATTAACTGCGTGTGATATCAAATACTGGAAGAGACAAGTGTTCGAGCACAGATCTGTTGTGACTGTCCCCAGTAATACCTCTGGATCTCAGAGCCAAGGGTGACTCAGACCGACAGCGATGGCAGGCTGCAGAGGTTTAACTCTGCACATCCTGGGCAGTCTGGCTCCCATTTAAAGTTAGCTGGGGAACATTTCCTTCTGGGGGCACCAGTAGTGGTAGTGGGGAGGTGTCATCTGGTTGATAACAGGGGTTTGGTAGAACTTGGCTTCACAGCAGATGTGAATCAGGAGTGTGTACAGGGGGTGTCAGAGGCAGGTTCAGCTGCCCTTTGTGGTCTTGGAGAGTGAGTTTTCTGCTGGCGACAGCAGCAGCCCTGGGCAGGCTGCAGCTCAAGCTGGTGGTGTTGATTCCTTTGCCCTCTGCAGCCAGGGACCGTGGGCAGCTGGGCCACATTAGAGCAGCCCTGGGTGGCTGGGGAGCACTGAGTGGCTGTGACAGACCGCACGTGTCTGCTGTGTCAAACTTCACGTGGCACAATCTGCTCTGAGGGTTTCAGGATCTATTGTGTCCAGATGTCAGGTATCTCTGGCATTACAGCTGTATTTTTGAAGCTAGCAGTGCACATCAAAATGTTGTTAAGTTGTCCAAGAGTTTAAATAAACTTTAAAACAATTAAAAGTTTGCTCATTTTCGGTGCGAGGGGGTGTGGTGTGAAGGTGGGTTCTGCTTGTGCCCACTGGAGGTGACAGTAAATCTAGTGTGAGCACACAGACCCAGCTGTAGGGGTGAGACAGCTTCATATTCTCAAATTTTCCCCCAAATGTGCATTGCACTCTGTGTGACAGCAGGTGCTGGCAGCTGCTCAAGGGCGTGGTGCTTGTCTGTGGTCTTCCTGACTTCACCAGAGTCTGCCTCTCTTCCCTCCCCATCCCGACTGCCCGCAAAGCTGCTGCTGTCCCTGCCAGTTGCAGGGGAAGGTGGCAGAGACATTCTGTGTGCATGTGCACTGATGCTTCATGGTGGTGTGTTAAAGCAGCCACACATGGGGAATCTCTTCTCCTTTGATCATTTATTTTTTGCTCCCATTTTCTTCTGTAGCTGTTGCAGGGAGCAGGCAGAGTGCTCAGGTGAGAACTTGCCAGTTTAGGAGCAGCAGTTGTAGAAAGTAAACCACAAAATAGAAAATGTACAGTAAACTTGTCTCTGTTCTTTCTGAACCAGCCAGACAATGGAATAGTGTTCTCCAGACAGGATTGTTTAACTGCCCTCTTCTCCTGGCTGTGAGCTCACCAAGGCTGGGTCCATCCACTTCATACTTATCATAGAATTGTCAAGGTTGGAAGGGACCTCAAAGATAATCCAGTTCCAACCCCCCTGCCAATGGCAGGGACACCTCCCACTAGAGCAGGTTGCTCAGAGCCCCATGCAGCCTGCTCTTAAAAATCTCCAAGGATGGGGCTTCCCCCACCTCTCCGGGCAACCTGTGCCAGTGTCTCACCACCCTCATGGTGAAGAACTTCTTCCTAATGTCTGACCTGAATCGACCCATCTCTAGTTGTAATCCATTTCTTCCAGTCCTATCACTTCCTGACAGCCTAAAAAATCCCTCCCCAGCTTTCTTGTTAGGCCCCCTTAAGATATTGGAAGGATACTTGGTGCTGCCCACAGAGCTTTCAGCATACCTGCATAATCCAGACCTTCAGCATCTCTCCCCTTGGCTTCTCTTGGGTTGGTTGGGGGAGGTTGGGGCAGTAGTTTTGGTTGGGGGTTCTATTTGTCTTTATTGAAGGTGCAGCCTTAAAATCCCTCCCTTCCTGCTGGCTAATTTATCCACTCTGGCTGTTGTAAGATAAAACTTGTGCTATGATTTGTTAATGTAACAGTTAGCTCCAAAAGAACAGATCTGGACTGAGCTCAGCATCTCACTGGCTCTACCAGGAGTGCTCAGCTTACGGAGAGCAGGAATTGTTTGCATGCAGTAGTAGAGGCCCAGGAAAAGAGCAGATAATGACAGCAAGAAGGAAATTTGCTGTTATGGTTCAGTAACATGTGCTTGGCTTGGCAGATGGCTTTTTTTTTTTTTTTTTTTTTTAAGTAATGGAGATGTCAACTAATCATGTTTGGTGTTTTAATACAACAATAATTCTGGGTTAACCTGAGTTGCCTCAAATTCCCTGAGTAAATCTTTACTCTTGTCCTCTAGGGATTGATTCTGTTTTGGTTGCCTTTATTGCTCTTAGCTTGTGCTTTTCTGAAAGATTCTCTTTTTGTTTGAGAATGGCTTTTAGGCAGACGGGATCCACCACAGGCTTTTCAAGTGAGGGAGGACGTGTGTTCTCTGTAATTGCTCAGTGGATGGAGCACGAAGTTGCAGGGGTCCCTTCCAGGTCTGTAGGACAGACACCTGGCTGCTCTGTGTTCTGGTCATTGCCAGCTAGTGGCTTTCTGTAACTTCATTAAAGTCCATTATAGCTTGAGGACATTTTTGCTTTTCAATGACTTTCCTCTGAGACCCTTTCTGACTCTCTAGCAGTTGCAAAAAAGTGACTTTTAGCTTTCCATTAGAAGCTTTCCATTAGAAGAATTAGATAATATTTGCCTTTGGCACATTCTAACTCGGACTTCTTCCCAGAGATGCAAAAATTGCATTAAAGAGATGAAACCCCCACCCTGATATTGTAGAACTCGGCTCTTGAAGTCTGGCAAATGAACGTGGAACAATTAACCTTTGCTTCAGTAAAAATGGAGCTTCCCAAACTATGATCATTGCTGGAGTGCTGCTGGTAATGTGAGGCTGGTTTGTTGCCTTTCTCCAGGGAGAAAAGGGATGGAAACACAGCAGTGGAGCAGTTGAGCATTTTCTGCTTGGGAGGAATCTCTGCTGTGTTTATTTTGCCTAAGAAAATGTATTTTTACATGATCTGGGGGTAGGCTTTCTCAGCAGCTGAACTCATTCCACTCTAGATGTGATTGCTTGCTTAAGAAGGGTGGGTAGGAGGTGGCTGTTCTCTATATATCAGTTTAAATAAAAAATAATGAAAAATAAAAATCCTCTCAGTCTAGGTATTCAGCCATCCTTCGGTCTCCCAGTGGGGACTGCAGTCTTCAGTACTGAAGTGTAGTCATAAACAAGACTATTTAAGGGCCAGGTTCTATCCTGGTGGCTGATGGACTCTGATTCTGTGGGGTGTTGCCCCAGATACCCTTCCGATGGGTTCTAGGTTTGTGATTTTTGCTAGAACTTGTAGGTGGGCGAGACCAGAATAGATGCAGGAGCAGCAGAAGCGGCACTAGCAGGGAGACTGATGGAGCAGTGCCTCGGCTGTTGGCCAGGCTGGACTGCTGGACTGGGCTGGCTGGGCTGCTGGAAATAGATTCTGCACACACCCCCTCCCGGTGTGTGATTTAATCATTTTCCCCTCTCTATGCTGCAAAGTGTTTCTGCCTGTGGTGTGTTGCAACCTCTGTCTTCTGGCAAATGACAGAAAATGCTCATGAATAAAATAATCGTGTCCTTTTCTTTAGCATCCCCCCTGCCCAGCCCTGGCCCAGCCCTGCTCTGCCAGCCTAAAGCTGCAGAAATCCTTTGACCACTTGAGTGAAAGATTTACATTAGAGGCCCCCTGGCAAGGAGAATTGCAGCCTAAGCCCTTCTCCTTGGGAAGAGATAAATACTTGCTCTGCTGCTGCCAGCTCGCTTTGGGCTATTTCAGTGCCTGAGACTGGAGCCTTGCTGCTGCAAGGCACTCGAGGTGTTACGAAGGAAGGATTCGTGCTCTTTATTTTCCTGATTAACTGTCAGAGCTCTCCCAGCTTGCTGGGGTTTTGGAGCTGCAGCAATACTCTTGTGTGGGCTTTGCAGATATAGTCACAAGACTTATTGCAAACCAGGCAGCAAGGAAGGAAGGATCCTATTCCGTAGTTCTACCAAGGCAGTATTTTCAGGGAAGGTGTTTTTAGCATTTCACTGTCTGCTTTCAGCTCGGTCCACAAGGAGACCAGCAAGTGCTGTCATGACTGGAGGGCGTAGCCACAGCAGAGCCCAAGGTCCTGCATGGGAGCATGGGAATGATGGATCTGCGTCCCTGGGGAGGTTTGTGACAGGCAGTGGGAAGAGCAGTCTTACAGCTGTTTGCAGGATTCAGGAGACAGGAAATCTTGTAGGTCTCCTAGTCCAAGCTCTTTCCTCGTCACATAAGATTGTTGCCCTTGTGTGGTGTGAAATACGGCGTGGCTGCTGTTGTCACTGGAGCAAATGTTCCCTGTCACTGCAGTCAAACCAAGAGGAAAGAAATAGCCCAAAACAACCACCTGCCCTGCTGCCACATTAGCCCTTCAAGGCTTTTTGTGCACGCACACACCCTCCTTACCAGTCGTTTGGGCCGAGGGGTTGGCCAGCGCTTGTCTTCTGTGTGCAATAGCTGTCGTTAAATAGGAGTTGTAAGAGGTCTGTGGTGGAGTAAACTATTATTAACGTGGGTGGACATTATATCAGAGACAGCCTCAGGAGGGAATGCTGTAATTCTAGGCTTTCCTCTTACACCACCATCCCTAGGACGTTATTTTCTCACTGGTGCCTGCAAGATAAATGTGCACAAATGTCCTGCATCAGCAGCACTGTCAGATTCATCCCTGTGCAACACTGAATTGTGCTGTGGGGGTGGGAAGGCACAAAGATAAGTGATCAGATTAGAAGAAACTATAAAAACTCCTGTAACTTCACACAGGGAGGACTGTCCTCTAATTCCTGGTTGTCTCTTTCACCCCTCACCCTAAAAGCCAATTCTGGAGTTCACAGATGACATAATGAGTATCTGGTGAGATGCAACTGCTGCTGGTGGGATGCTACCTGAAGTAAGTTGTATTTACAGACGAACCTGACCACAAGCCAGATCTCCACCTTACCAACAGCTTGCTCCCTGGCTGTCAGCGATGTCATGTCCCCAGTAAGTGATGGCACGTGTTTTCTACAGGTAGGCACATTTTCCCCCAGTACTTACAGATCATTATTTCACGTGATCTGTAATTGGATGGGCCCACCCCCTGCTGCTGCAAAAAGCACCCTCTGTAAATCAAATCTTGTACAATAATCTGCTGCAGTCAGTCCTCGGGAGAGCTAAATCACATTGGTGCTTGGAAGGGCCCGTGAGCTAAATCATGTGCGGTGGGTAATCGCAGCTTCTACACTCAGCTTGGGTAGAAATAGGTTCTTCACCTGGGCAGGTGGGGGGGACCCCCTTTTTTCTTGAGAGAAAGGATGCCTGCTTCAGTTTACATACCTGATGCAGCCTGCAGATCAAACTGGAGCAAGCAGCACTTGTCCAGTAAAGGCGAACTCCTGTTTCTTGTTAGTATAGTCCAGTAACAGTGCAGGGGAAGCTTATGTGCTGCACACTACAGGTAGCTGAAGGTCCTCAGAGTATAGAAAATGTCCTGTGTCTGCCCTGTCCGCACCATCCTCTTCCTCTCTCTTCCTACAGGCCAGCAGTACTGGTATGGGACACGGGAACCCTGCAGAGGAGGCATATCACTGGGCTGTACTGGGGCACTTACTGTTCTCCTCTCAACCTGTCATGTGGGAATGCTTGGGAAAGAGCTGAGAAAATAATTTTAGGTGGATAAATTAGAACCTTAAGCAGACAGCACAGAGGCATCTCTATGGTTTCTGCCTGGGGATCTGTTCAAGCAGCAGGTCTGCAGCCATCACTGACCCCTGAACCATGTGTGAGATGGTGGGGAACAGTCCCTGTTGGTCTGAATGACACTTAGAATTTCATTTTTCTTTTCTCCTGTGCATGTATTGCAGGACCTGGGTTGAGGACAGCTGTTAAGAGGTTCTTGCTGAGACAGGAGGGGAAAAGAGCAAACGTAGGCTGGAGGGAGCCTGACTTGCAGCAGCCAGATTGAGATGTGGCCTGGTGTTAATTTGGTAAATTGCTTAAATGATGTATTAGCAGCTCTGATAAAGACAGTGTCTGGAAGGATTAGCATCAGTATCTTTTCAGCCCTGGGATACTGGTCTGGATCCAGTTTTGTCAGTTTGATGAGAAAACCATAGTAAAACATGATGTTAGTGATATCTCACAGCAGAGAGGGCGTGTGGATGTCCTTCTTCTATGGGTATGTTGCTTTTCTGACTCACCAGTTAGGACCCAGACCTGTTAAATACTCCTGGCTTCATTTCATTGTGAAGGGCAAGTCCAAGACAGTCTCTTGAGACTCTTGGAGATCTTACACCGAGGAAAGGCCAGGTCAGGAAGACAGTCTTCAGTCAAAGGCATGATGAAAAGGGCATCAGAGTGGAGGCAGAAAAGAACTTTCCAAGAGCCCAGAGGCCCATGGCTCTGAGGCTGGTTGAGTCCAGCTGGAGAGGGTGGACGACCGTGAGCTTGTTTGAAGTTAATCACACGGTTTTAGACCTGAATCAAAGAATGTTGATGCTGGTGAAAATACCTTCCACAACAGAAGTCCTATATCACTATTTCAACATTGTTTCTGGTTTTTGGATCTTCAAGAGCGAGCTATTTTAGCTGCTTGTTGGTTGGTTGGTTGGTTGGTTTTTTTTATTATTTTGGTTCGGGTTTTGTTTTTAAAACACAACAATAACTAAAGCCAGTAACACTTTATATTTGGTAAGATCCTATTCCCTTGGACACAAATAATCTCAGCAACAGTTTTGGTAAAGTAACTAGGAAAGGCTTCTCAGAAAAGCTTTGGGAGTTTTGTTCGTTTCTGCACAAAACTTGACAGCTCTAAAAGCTGATGCCTGACCTGCCGGGCAGTAGCTGAGCTCACAATAGCCTCATTAGCTCTGTGCTGTCTCGTTGTGCTCTGGCAAAGAGATGACCTGCCCTGTCCAGTCTTCCCTTCACTCCGGACACTCATCAAGCTGAAGGTGTGGTTAATGTGTCAGGCTGAGGGACGCGGACAAGTCTTCCATAGAGAAACTCATGACTCGGGGTGGCACTGATGTTCGTGGGATGGAAATCCTCCGGCCTCTGGCGTGGTGATGCAGTTGTGGTGGGTTAGCAGCTGCTGTGGCAGCAGGAGCCATCCATGCTTGGCTGTCTTTCACATGGTATCAGAGCTGGCGTGGGCAGGAAGGGCAGCTGTGAGCTACTGTGGGTTATGCTGTGCCCTTGTTAACCTCCCTGGCTCTCATGAGCTGCCTTTTATCCTCCTTCCAAGGTGATACCTCTGATTTATTGAAGGCTCTGATAGAAACAAGCACTTCTGTTTCGATGAGGCTGTTTGGACCTGCCAGCTGGCTTTTTCCAAACCACATTCCTCATCGTAGCAACATTAGCAGATTATCAGGGCTGATTATATCTGCATGTCTGAGGTGGATGAATTTTCTGGGCTCTCCATCTGTAAGTATTTCTATGTGCCTGCCAAAAGATGGGAAGCTCAAGAAGAGGGTCAAGCATTGGCATGTGAATGCGACAGCCCGATGTTGGCTTCTGACTGTACTGCCAGCCCCATCAGGATGCGGGGAGTCCGGGCTGTCGGAGAGCAGATGTGTCCGTTCTGGCTTGGGGGAGAAGGTAATGCTGCACGGCGAGCGCGTGTTTTATAGGGGAGATGGCAGAATAATTAATGCTCGAAAGAGAAAATAAACTACATTGCTTTGGAAGCAGAGAATCACATCGCTGTTTGGGGGAGTGTGAGCCCTGACTGCACTGAGCATCTTCACTGATGTACGGCTTTGGGGTAGGAACGTGACCCGCTGTCTTACTGCGCAGTTTGGGTGTTTGCCTAATTAAATAATGTGTGCATTAGGTCAATAGGACCACTTATTTTCGCTCTTGAGTGGAAACAGCTTTCTCAAAATAATTAATACCTATGGGGATGTAACTGAGTGATCCTGTTGTTTGTGTGGATGGAGGAGTGTGGCCTCTTAGTAGATGCCCCAGAATAGCATGATTAGAGTCATGCTGATAGAAAGACCTCATCAGGTTTTTAAGGTGTTTACATGGGGCTCTGTGGCTTGGTAAAGGAACTATGGCTCAATATATGTAATTAAAACTCAATAAAAATAAAATTGAAGGACCTTACCAGCAATGACAAGTTCCTATAAATGACATGAAGATGAACTGCATCCATATTGAGTTCAACTTGAGCTAAAGAAATGTATTAGAATGGCATTAAATCATTGCATTAATATTAAGAGGCTAAATCTGTATAAAAAATAAATCAAAAAGGGGACTGTCATTTGACGGCGAGTGATAGGTGAAGAATTTTACTGCAACTGTTCTAATCTGTAACTTGCCAAGTGCCTAAAACAGAAATTGAATTACCTTTTCATGACTGGACCCCAGGAGTGGAGGGCCAGAAAGCTTTCTGGTGATACTGTTCCTGCTGGCAAATATTTTCCTCCTTCCTATAGTGAAGAGAACAACATCATCAAAGGGTTTTCCATAAGCAGAACTTTGAATCCCCAGTGAGAGAAATTGCAGAAGACTAACTCAAGCTGTGTGCTGCAGCACAGCCTCCCGGGGCTTGAGGTAGGACCCAGACTTCAGAGTTTTCTCCATTCAGGTGCAGTTATTTTTAGACTGGGAAAACTTTTCTCCTTTGTATAAACAATGTTCAGAATTTTTAAGGGATTCGGAATTGGTAAATCTGTAACATCCCTATCCCAGAATCCACAGTCTGGAGATTTCTGCATTTGACTGTCACTTTTCTATAGGAGAACATTACTCTGTTGATACATATTTAAGTAAAATTTAGTATTAAGAAAATTAACCACCAGTTGTTCGAGACAAAGCTGCAAATATAATTTTAAACTTTTCCTTAAGCACTCTTCCTTGAACCTAGGCTTTAGCAAAGACAGGCTGAAAAAAGTTTCAATCCTATGCTGATTTACTTGAAGTACAAACCTTTAGAACCAGAATCCTACTTTTCCAGCTTTCTTTTCTCAGCACGAGTACCTAAGTAGGAGCTTCTAGTGCAAAGGCAGAGGCAGCTGCTGCTCAGTGAGATGTGCTCTCATAGTAGTGATCAAAACACAGCTTCATACAGTCCTGACTTACTCTCTTCTAGAGCCTGCTCTGCACGCATAAAGCTTTTATGGGAGCAAAAAGTGGGATTTATTCTGATTTCTCCATGGAGGTGAAAAAAACCTGTGGTAGTGGAAGCCTAGCAGTGAGGTGAGACCCTCTCCCATGCAGCTTGGTGGTGCCTTGAATTGAGGTGGAACGTGTAGATAAAAGTGGAGTTGGTTTTCTGTACAAAACAGCTCTATTTTGAGAGGTTTGCTGGGAGAGCTGTTGGCTATGTCGCAGCAAACCTTGCGTGGGGACAAGCTGAATCCTGGCTCAGCTTGTTCCTTTGATGTCCTGTCCCAGTATTGCTCAGAAATGGCAGCTGAAAGAGCAGAGGACTGAGACCCTGTGAGTGCAGATATTTACAGAAGGCAGGTATGAGCTGCACTTGGAGGGCTTCAGCTCCTTCATGGCCCCACAAATAACTCTGAGCAATTAGTTGATGCCTTGAAATACATTTTCATTACATTTGTTCTGACATCTTCCGGGCAGGCCGGTCCAAAATGGGGAGTTTGCCAACTTTCTTGTAGTTATTGGAGAGACACCCTTAGTTCTAGGAGAGCTTGATATGAAACCACTCTGTTCTGGTTTCATTGGATCTGAAACAGAAAATACTGATGTCTTCTTCCACCCCCCACTCCATAACTGTCCCAGCTTCAATCCCCTTGTGGTAGTGACAGTGGTGCCACCTCTAACCCTCAACATCTTATCTCCAAAAGGTTGGAGGGACAAAGACCGGAGTTGTGCGCTACGTGGGAGAGACAGATTTTGCCAAAGGAGAGTGGTGTGGTGTGGAGCTGGATGAGCCCCTGGGGAAGAACGACGGAGCAGTTGCTGGTACAAGGTACTGTGCGTTCTCAAACCCAGCCTGGGGCACGTAGGGTCCTACACGCCTCCCAGCGTGGCTGGAGGCCAAGTGCCATTTGGACCTGGGAGGAAGAGTTGGGGCTGTGTTTGGCTGGACACTGTGGGCTGGGAGGAAGACTCCAGTTTTGAGCCTTTTAGGCTTTGGGATAGCTTCTCTGGGAGATCAATAGAAACCATCACTGGAGCACTTTAAAGCAGGATCAGATAATATCTGTGAAGATGTAACCTGAGTGACTTCAGGAACAGGAGAGAGTAGGGAGAGAAGATAACTTGTAGTAGGATTTAGTTTTTGGTAGAAATTGATTCTGAGATTGTACTAGCTCTGCTTTCCATCACACGTTCCCTTCATCAACTTTTGTCTTGCACTATATCTATAATTCACCCTGTCAGAAGTACAGAAGATAAAGATTCTACTTTCTTCCTTCCTTCCTCAACTTAATGCTATTTGTTCTGTTCCTTCTGAGGACAAATTTCCAGGCATCTGAAAGAACATCTGTCTGTTGTCTGTCCTTGTACTAATTCTGTAGTGTGACAGCTGTCTGCTGATGGATCTTAAACCACCTCTGCCTCTGTGGGCACCTCCACTATTTTCTCTTCAAAAAAAGTTCTTGTTAGTATCTATAAGATGAGGCAGGGACATCTCGCAGGCTCACAGGGAAACTCTTTCTGTTCCTGTGGAAGTTAGGTAAGGGGATGTCCCCCAGCCTCAGATCTTGAGCCTGGGCATGTTCACATTGGAGATATGCAGCAGCACTTGGACCCTGCCTCAAATAAAGGTGGAATCGATTCCTTGTCCTTCGAGCTCCTTTAGTGGGAAATACTGTTGATTTCTTGGAGCTTTTTAAGGGAATCTTGCATTAGAGGTGAGATTTAACTTGGAAACCGAGGAGCTGAGAGTTACTCCCTTGTTAGATCTCAGGTTCTGTAATAACAGTTTCTTGTGTTGGGTCAGCCTTGTTTTGTCCAGCAGCCGTGTATTTTAATTTAAAATAAGAGAAATGCTGCCTTGTTCAATGCCAGGGCAAGCAAATGATTGACAGCAGGTGACTGAGTTCCAGCCTGCTTTCAAAAGAGAAGAACCAGGATGGTAGAGAATAAGTCATGGAGTGAATCCAAGTCCCTGCTTTCTTTATCATACACTACAGATTTATCTCCAGGCTTAATCTTCAGGGTGCTCAGAAAGGATTTATCGTCTCTGTGCATGTGAAGGGTGTGGAAGACAGACGTGAGCGCCAGGGGGTGTGCTCTGCCTCTTGTCCTCACACCTCTGTGGCTGCGTTTTGAAAATCCAACTTTTGGAAGTCATTTCTCTCCTGAAACCTCTACATCTTGACTGAGGTTTGTTACGGTGTGTGCAAAGCTTCTCCTCTGTTTCACACTTGATAAAAAGCAGGAAAAATGGAGCTCCACAGCAGGGATGGGGGAGCAGGAGTGAATGAAGAGGTCTGGATTAAACAGGGGAGATTGAGGGAAGTCTGTAAGACATCCCAGCTGTTCTTGCAGATCTTCTGGCAGTAATGGATACCAGCCAATACAGCAGTGGTCCCCGGGGACTCTCCAGCTGAAGGGTGCTCTGTGCACCAAGCATCTGCCTGCAGGTTGCAGCATTGTCCGTTTGTCCTTTGGGCCTTCATCCAACCTTCTGATTTTCTTACGGCATGTGCTGATTTCAACAGCAGTGTTCTGGAGGAGAAGCTGATATAATAAAGCCAATTCCCTTGGTGCATGTGGGCACCCCTCAGACAGTCTCACCCATGCTTGCTGCGGCCACATGAGATTCCTGATCGTGCCCTGAGCTTGTCCTGCCAGAATCAGTCTGGGCAGACTGTCCTGGACTCTGGAGTCTCTGTGCTTTGGCAGCTGTTGCCATCTAGTGAGCATCCTTGGCCTGGCTGCTGGGACCAGTGCTTGCTGCTGCAGGGGCAGTCTGCTCCAAAAGGAGAGCTGAGTCCAAAGAGCTGACTCTGAGACAGTGGAAGTAGGAGAGGTGACAAGAGTGTGGGCAAACAAGCAAGAGAAGGACATTGTCACCATCTTTGCCACCATGGACTAATCCAGTTGAGTTGGTGGTGCATTGGCTGAAATTTGTGGAGGGTGTCTCTGATTTTCCTGCAGGTTCAGGAAGGGGGTCCAGGTCTAGCTGTGCATCAAGGGAAGGCTGAAGGGCCAGGGTTTCCCTAGCAGCTTGTGGCTCTCTGGTGGAGGCTGACTGCGGGCTGTGGTTCAGCAGCAGTGCCTGAGAGGACAGGGTGTCATAGTGGTGAGCTCTCCTCTGTACCTCCCACGGGTGCTACTGAGACACTGAGGTTTGCTGCATCTGCTTTCCTGTCTGCACAGGAGACTAGAGAGGTGCTGGTGTGGGGTTTTTTGGTTTCTTATGCACAAAGCCAAGCAAATTCCACTTACTCATCTCTGGTGTATTAAACTTTATCTGCTGATTTTACTGTTCCTCCTTCTCTGCCTCTGTTTTTATGGGAATCATTGCCCACTAAACAGCTCATACCTTTGCTTTTTCATAGTCTGAAACATGTCAGCCTCGGACACTGAAGATTATTATTATTTTTTTTAATCTATGTCAACATTTCCTGTACTGTTTCTCAACGGCAGTTTGAGTTGCCCTTATAAAACCACCGCTTTCCTTCCCTGTTTCCTTTCTGCAATGTGAGTACAGAGCTCCTGAGCACTCGGGGAGAGCAGCGCTTGATTTTCAAGCAGATATTTTTTTTTTCCTCTGCCAAGTGTTCTTGGCCCAATTACGGCTTCTGAACTATAAAAGTTAATTGCAACCACTTCCAGTCTGGACTAAAAGAAATAAGCAGACGTAGTGATGCAAGTTTGGACTTGCTCAGAGCTGTTGTGACTTCTGAAGGAATTGGCCTTTGGCTTAGTCCAGACAGAGCTGTGGAAGGGGCTGTGCCATAGAATGATTTAGGTTGGAAGAGGCCTTTAAGATCATCAAGTCAAACCATGCTGCTGTTCTGCCTGTGCCTACTGCAGTTTGAGAACATGATGCTGAGCAGGGCTTTGGCTGGTTTGCAAGAGGTCGGGCTAATT
This sequence comes from Ceryle rudis, assembly GCA_033439905.1. Classification (NCBI taxonomy): domain Eukaryota; kingdom Metazoa; phylum Chordata; class Aves; order Coraciiformes; family Cerylidae; genus Ceryle; species Ceryle rudis. The sequence continues at coordinate 36,279 of JAAGNO010001571.1, read as the reverse complement.
TTCTTCCCCAGGCTCCCTGTTTCTCAGTGAGGTCACCCTGCAGTGTGGCTGTTTCCAAACCCAAGGGCCTGTGTTGGCAGCAAGCAGAGGGGGGTAAGGGATTTTTAGGTTGTAGAGGGTTTTGGTTTTTTGGTGGGTTTTTTTTTTTGTTTTTGTTTTTAAAGATGGTTATAGAAGAATTTGAGCTTGAGCAGATGTTTGTAAATGAATCATTTTCTCATCTGTCTGGAGATCAGGTTGTTCTCTGGCCTCCCAAGCACACAGAGGCCTGCCTGTGACATGGCTGTGTGGCTGCCAACACTTAAAAGCGAATTGGGGAAGCAGCTGTTCACATCTGGAGCGAGAGGACTTGAGCTAGCAAGGCTGGCTGCGTGTCATTTATTCCCTAGGACCTGCTTTTTATGTTAACATAGGACAGACTATCGTATGGTCCAGTATTTAGCCCTCATCTCACCACAAAGCCTGGGAGCAAGAACCCTGAGAGAACTTTCCATTGGCTACTCCCTTGAACCAAGGGGATGTGATGCTGGAGGGTGATCTGGTTTTACTTGCTGCAGTACAGCTGGCCAGCAACAGATAAACCCTGGCTTGAGCCAGTCAGCCCAAGCTCTGAAGGAGTTTCCAAGGGTTGACCCTGTGGGTTTTGGCTCATTGGTATTCTGGAAAAGGGCTCCAGAGAGACATAATCATTTAGCTCACTGCAATTGTGGAAGAGTTTCCACTGTTATTATCTGATCCTCCCTTCTTTATGCTTGCTTCTTTCTAAGTTTGTGTGCATGGGTAGCCACTTCTCTCTGCCACCCGGAGGAGATGGCACACACTGGAGTTTGCTGTAGTGCTACTTTTAGCTTCAAAGTTAGGAGCTGCCATTTTCCCCTTCTGTTTTGGGAGGAAAGACCCTATAGAATATCTATACAGACCTGTGTGATTCAGATCTGTTTATTCAACACACTTTTTTACATGGCTCTCTTGCAAGTTAGGGTAGAGAACACACAGGTTTGGGAAGCTTGGTTTGTTGGGAAGGCTGGAGTGTGTGTGCCTTCACTGTATATTTACTGGGATCTCTGTGTTATCCAGACTACCATATGGGTCTTTCCTGGCATCTCATCAAAGTTCATGGCAATTATCCCGGGTTTCCTTGCTTAAGCCCCACAAGTGGAAACACGGAGATTGCCACCACTCAGTGTGTCAGGAAAGGAGAATAATCCAACCACTTGCACAGAGGAAACAGTGTCCCAGCAAAGCACCAGGCGAGCTGAGGGCTGGGGTTGTGTATTGCTTAGCATTGTCATTCTGCAAGGCTTGGGTGAGGTGGATGTTCTACTGCTTCTGACTTGGTGCATCTCCTGTATTACAGGTACTTTCAGTGCCCTCCCAAGTTTGGCCTCTTTGCTCCCATCCACAAAGTGATCCGGATTGGATTCCCATCAACCAGCCCTGCCAAGGCAAAGAAGAGCAAACGAATGGCCATGGGAGTGTCTGCCTTAACCCACAGCCCCAGCAGCTCCTCCATCAGCTCCGTCAGCTCAGTGGCATCATCTGTTGGGGGCAGGCCCAGCCGCAGCGGGCTGGTAAGTGGCTCTTTCCATGGGCTGTGCAGCCTGGTCTAGTGGGAGGTGTCCCTGCCCATGGCAGGGGGGTTGGAATTGGATGATTTTTAAGGTCCCTTCCAACCCAAACCATTCTGTGGTACTGTTACCCACCTTACAGATAAGGCTCCCTCCATAAACACCGGAGTCATAACAGACACAGAGCAGTTGTGACTATTAAAGAGCCTGAGCTCCACTTTGCAATGGGATGACTCTCAGCTCCACTGTCCTGTCAGGAGCAGGTTTTCTATAGGATCCCAGCAGAGAAATGCCATTGCTGCTCATCCCGCGTGGTTGTGCAGCCGGGTGATGCTGTGCGGAGCAGCCCCGCCAGAGCTCCTGCAGTGACTGCGCTTCCCTGCGGAGGAGGTGACACTGCCCTGGATCACATGCCCTGTGCTTTGGCCGGTGCTCAGGGTGGTGGACACCAGCAGTAATATTATTAAAAGCTCTGGCTCCGCTGTAGCGTGTGCTGCATAGAACCTGCAGTGGTCTTGGCAGGGGCTGAGGGTGCAGGGTCCATTCCTGGAAGTGGATCACAATAACCCATGGGCTGAGATCGGCCCTCCCCGCTGAGCTCACTGTTTGGGACTGCAGCAGTGCAGGTCATCAATAAAATATAATTAAGGCAGCAGATGATGCCATACATTATAAGCTTCCCTGACCCAGTTCCAGCCCATGTCCTGTCCTTTGGGAAGGGGTCCTTTCATTGCAATGTTAGAAGAGCTATTGAGCTTGTGAGCAGTGTCCAGATGTTTTGCTGACTTGTAACCCCACGTGGAGGGTCCAGAGCTGGATCTGCAGCTCTGTACAGCCTAGTACGTGACCTGTAGGTGAGCTGCATTCCAGATGTAATAGGGGACTTCACACTGTTCCAGGCTGGGAAGGACATCGCTCTATCCCTGTCTCTTTTTAACTCTTTTTCCAGCTGACAGAGACCTCTTCTCGATATGCCAGAAAAATCTCTGGCACCACAGCTCTCCAGGAGGCGCTGAAGGAGAAGCAGCAGCACATTGAACAGCTACTGGCGGAGCGTGACCTGGAGCGCGCTGAGGTTGCCAAAGCCACCAGCCACATCTGTGAGGTGGAGAAAGAGATTGCCATCATGAAGGCCCAACACGAGCAGGTAGGAGACGATGTGGCTTTATCACTAGCACTCAAATGTCTGTCATCCTCTGAAAGTGTCAGACTATAACATTACCCCTGTAGAGCTTCCTGATGTGAAACCTGGGCTCTGAATTTATCTTTTATGTAGAGCCAGCTTCCTGCGTGGGGGGTTCAGCTGAGGCTCTTTCTCTGCTCCTGTCAGTGTCACGTGTCATCTGTCTGCCCTGAGCCGGGAGCAGAAACAGGCTGTGCCAGTAAATAGACAGTAGATAGTTTGTGTCTGCTGGATCAATACGTTTGAATGCTGAAATGCAAGTGGAGGGCAGACTTGTTCCCCTTGAACACCCAGTCTGGCTTTGGCTGTGACTGCATTGCAGTGGGTTTTCTGATGCTATCAGACACTGCTGAGAACATCAGCTCTGTTCATATGTCACTGCTTTTCTGCCAGGGAGGAAAACAGGCTCATCATATTAGCTTTTTTTTCCTTTTCCACACGCATTTGTACAACAGACATTTTATGCACTTGAGTGGTTAACTGGAGGAGCCGTGTTTGTGCTGTTCATCAATACATGGCTCTTCAATAACTGCTGTTGTCCTAAATTCCTTGCTCATGTTTAAAAACCCCAGGCAGCTAGCTACTAGAGAGCAGGGACCGGTGCTGTGTATCTTCGTGCGGTGAGCCACACCTGCCTACCAGATGTACAGGAGAAATGGGCAAATCAACTGCAAGCTGACATCTTCCTTGTGCATAGTATCTTCCAGTAATTACCAGTAGCAAATGAATCAACCCAAGTCTGAAATGTCTCTCGTTCCGTGACCAGGGCTGAATTGTACCCGGTAACCTCAGACCAGATTTTTCAAAGCTGTTCAGACTTTGAGTTCTTAATTCTTAATCAGAGCTGGATTCTCCAAAGGGCTCAAGTCAGAGGCACTCAAGCATAGATCAAACTTGCAGCTGCTGGAGATTTAGCAGGGTTTTTTTTTTTTTTAATTTCGATACCTACATACTGGGCTTTTTGGAAAATCTACCTTCTTACCATAGCATCCTCTGAAGCGGGTCACCAGAACCTTCCGTTGCCTTGTTCTGATCCTTTTTTTAATGACTCTGTAGTTCAAACTTTGTTAACTTCTGTGGCTCGGGCTCTTTTTTTGCTGCAGTACGTCACGGAGGCAGAAGGGAACCTCCAGCGAGCACGAGCCCTGGTGGATGGGATGCAGAAGGAGAAGATTGAGTTGTTGAACCAGCTGGAAGAGGAGAAGAGGTAAAGCTGAAGTGGATGAGTGTGGAGGACATGAAGTCATGAGGGAAACGAGGCTTTTACCAGAGAACATCATTCACTGGATTGGAAGAGAAGTGACTGGGAAGATCATCTTTGGATGTCTTCCAGTACTTCAGATAGTCTGTGTTTCACTCTCGTGGCCACTGTGATCTGCCTGCACGTAGGGAAGGGCTGTGCCGCTTCACATAGCGGGGAGTTTAGAACAATTTTGCTGCAGTTGCACATCTGATGTGACCCTTGTCTAGGACTGAACATCCAGTACTGTGACTGCCTCTGCTGGCAAACTGCTGCTAATCACAGACAAGTATTTCCAATTAGTTTTGTACGTTCCTGCCTTATGGCTCACAGGGAGACTCGATGCTCTATCGTTTGGTGAGGTTGCAGTGAGCTAATTTTTGTGACGTGAGCAGTTTCTGGTTTTTTGAATGTGCTCAGCTGAACCTATCAAAAAATCATAGAGTGGTTTGGGTTGGAAGGGACCTTCAAGATCATCTCGTTCCAACCCCCTGCCATGGGCAGGGATGCTTCCCACTTGACCAGGTTGCACAAAGCCCCATCCAGCCTGGTCTTGAACACATCCAGTGACAGAGCATCCACAGCTTCCCTGGACAACCTGTGCCAGGGTCTCACCACTCGCAGAGTGAAGAGCTTCTTCCTAATTTCTCATCTAGATCTACCCACTTCCACTTCAAAGCCTTTGCCTCTCGGCCTGTCACTACAACCCCTTGTAAAAAGTCCCTCCCCAGCTTTCTTGCAGGCCCCAGTAGAGGTGAGGTTAATTCATGGCAAGGGTGTGCACAGCGACATAGCCTTGCCTTTCAGATGTCCTTGCCTACGGATACAGTATAAAATAACAGTACTGGATAATAAACAGAACTGTGCAGTTGGGCCCCCCCAGGCCCCTGACCTTTCTGGCTTTGCTAAAGACCACGTCTTTCCCCTCTATTGGTCATGAGCTGAGCTTAAGGACATTCCTTCTGCAGAAGGAAAGTCAAACTGAATACAGCTTCATTGTAGTGTGATTCTTCATTATCTCCCCACATCCCAGAGCCCCCATCCCTGCATAGATATTGATGCATCCGTTTCCTCTCTGCGTAAGAGTGAAGATCTATCTGCTTGTCATTCCTGTAGTCCAAGTGCTCCATACATATAATTAAGCTTTTCAGTGGGGATAGGAAAGCATTTCTGTGTATTAAGTCACTGAAAACAGTGTTGATTTCAACTGAATGATGCCCCTCCTGAGGACAAATTGTTCTTTTGTTCACAAGTCTCCCTGTTCTCCTGGTGGGCAGCTCACTTTCCCAGCTGCAGGAGGCCCTTTAACCCAAGGCAGCTGAGTTCTTTCCTAAATATCGACAGATGCCTCCTCTAATTCGAGGCAATTTAGACAAGGAAACTTGTTTATGAAGTTAGATGTGTACACTCACAGCTATTTTTATCTGTAATGGAATCAGAGTCCTTGCATCTGGCTACCAGCTCAACATCTTCATTATTGGCTTAAGAGAACACAGAGGATTGAGTTTAGCAGATAATCGAATTATTTTGTATCGTTACTGGATTTTCTTTTTGGATTTTGCAAAGGAGTCTTAGGCTTGTCTGTGTTTCTTCGTGTGGTTTTACGTGTATTTCTGCATGACTGGCCTTTACAATCTCTGGTGAAAGCTTTTCCTGCCAGAATTGCTCACCATTTCCACACTGTGGAAACATTAAACCTCTGCCAAGGAGGCAGAGGCTCTGATTCCCTTGGAATATTTTGTGTGGCCCCTGTGCATTCAGCACAGGAATTGCCCAGTGCTCAGCTGCAGGATAACAAGGTCTAAGAAAACCAGTGAAACCTGCTTGTGGTTTTCCTGTCGTCAGGACCCCAGGGTCAGTGAACAGCAGTTGTGCTCGCAGAGAGGTGGTGCAGCAGAAACAGCGTGTCCGTGAGCGCGTACCTGGCAAGAAGGCAAATGTTTGCTGTGTGGAGAGCTGGTGTATTAGCTGTCTTTCTCCATGGCTCTTGCTGTTTAGCTTCTGCCAAGGTGTTTCTATACAGAGGTTGCCTCTATCTGTCTCCTCTCAGACTTTGGTTGTGCAGTGGCTGCATAGGAATGGGATGCCGCTCTGGGTGTTATTGATTGCTCTTTGTGTCTTTTTCCCCTCCCCAGGAAAGTGGAAGACCTGCAGTTCCGTGTGGAGGAAGAATCTATCACAAAGGGGGATCTGGAGGTAATTGCTAACACACTGACCAAAACGAGGGCTTAAAGCCTGAAACTGCATGTTGTGCCTCGCTCGAGTAACTTCTGCCACCTTTTGCTCACCTCCAAAAATCTCTGTTGATGGCTTTGGACCTGCTGCAAACATCGTGGTATCAACTGTCAAGATTGTTCTTTGGTGTGTTGCCCAATGACTACTAATGCTAGAATCTGCCTAGAATTAATCACACACAGCCAACCTGGCTTTAAATGTCCCCGTGAATTGCCAAGCCATGCTAAATTCTGCCTCTAGCTGACTGCATCTCAAACATACGTTTTTCCACTCTGGAGGTGAACTGGTGCTCAGTCACTGTGCCTGCAGTGTCCTGTTACCAGCAGCTCATGGGCACGCACGGTCTCCCAGTCGGATGTGGTTCCATTCCAGCCGAAATGCCGTGTATCATTTGAGCTCCCATGGAGTTCTCCGCCCATGAGCGTGGACTTTGACACCAAGAAACCCTTCCGTTTGGAAGGGCTGTTGCAGTGAATATTGCACAAACTGGAAGGGGTGTTGGGAGCTTGCCCTTGAGCGAGAGGTTTTTCTGGGGGAGGGCAGAGGGGGAAGGAAAAGAAAATATTTCTGTGAAAGCAAGGAAGGAAATAATTCCCTTAAAGAACAAATCTCATTGGAAATGAGAGGGGTGAGTGCTCCTTCATGTTGCAGTGTTTCCTGGGGAATGGTGGTCCCTGGTATTCTTCATGTAAAATCACAGCGAAGTCAACAGTGGTTGCAAGCCCAGCCCTTTGCATCCCTTGCTAGAGCTCGGCTACCCCCACACCTTGTCCTCTTACACCAGCAGCTCTCTTTTGAGTAGTCAGAGGAGGCTTGCATTTAACAGCCAGTAACAGACATGATGGTAAGAAAAGATTATCTCCTCTGCGCTCCCTGGATCTAGGGTTTGTACTGCAGGGTAGGCTAAATCCCATGGTATTTCTCGTAATGTAGTGTAGTTTTTGAACAAAGCTGTGACTCTCGGGTGTTGAGTGTGGCAGAAAGTATCCGTAGAAGCTCTTTGGCCAAAGAAATCAGTGTGTCTGAAGCCTGGAGATATGAGTCTTGTTTTTGGACCTCTGATAAGGGAGGAACTGCAGATTTAGCCTTGAAATGTAGTTGTGAATTCAACCCATTTTTGATCCTGGTTGGCAATGCTGATGCTGTAGCGCTTGGGAAGGGGAAAAGCAAGGGCAAGAAAACAAAACCTTTAAGAGAGGCTTTTTATGGTGGAGGATTGTGTTGTTATAGGAGATATTAACCTCTTCAAGGAACTCTCTTGTGCTTATCTCCTGGAACCTGGCTCACATCTTGAACACCAGTGGAAAGTCAGTTTGTAATTTGTGGGTGGTAGAAGTAAATCTAAAATTCAGATCTGAACTTCCTCAAAGTGCAGAAAAGCTTTGGATTTGAAGCTTGGAGTCACACTGGCTAAGCAAACCAATTTACATAAAATAAGAAATAACAGAGGGCTTGGTGTGAATCTTAAGTGAAGCTGTATCTGAGGACTGTAAAACAGTTGATCTAACTTTCTTCCCTGATTATTTTTCTCCTCTATTTTCATGTGTTTTTCCAGCCTTGGAAAATAGCAGGACTGGTAGATACTGAGATTGGCTGAGAACTTGAGTGTCAACCTCAGGAGTCTTGAGAGAGGGTTTTCTTGGTGAGATTGAGATTAATTTTGTAATAGGTCAGCATCTTCAGGTAGCCAGTATCTGATCTGCTGCCACCAGTTAAGGTAATTTTAAAAGTTTGTGTTGCTGAAGTTTCACTTGGGGATTTTGAGCTAGTGTAAATTGAGGAAAATTCATTAGTATCAGTGGAATAATGATCCCTGTAAATAAAACCAATCTCCATCTGGAGATGGAGGTCTTTGAGCTTTGCAGAGAGGGGGAGAAGCCACTTAAAACAAAAGTAAATTCCTTTATTAGGATGCATTTGGCCAACTTTTGCACTCCGGTGCTATTATTTGAAGGTTTTGCTAATGTTTGGGTTTTTAAGACCACATCTTTTTTTTTTTTTTTTTTCTTTTCCTTCCTTTGGGGTCAAATAGACCACATAAAATACGGAGTAGCCTGAATATATCTGGCAGTTGAGATCTTAACTATCTACAAATACCTATATAATGAACCCTTTCAAGCCACAAGAGAAAATGTGGACTTCTACGAGCTTCAGTCTCCGTTATTTGTACACAACTAACCAAAAATTGTTTTACTGTACGAAAGGGCAGAAAATCCCTAAAACTGAAAGGGAGGAAAGCGAATATTTATATGGAAAATGAAGGGGAAAAAATGGGGTTTTAAAAATGGTTCCGATCAGGTTTATTTGTTTTCTGGTCAGTCTAGTTTAATCCAAAGGAAAATGTTGGTGTAAGCAAAAAAAAAAAGAAAAAAAAGGCGGAGTCTTCTTGCTCTTCCTGTGTCACCTCTCCTCTTTTTATTTATTGGAAATTTTACATGATATTACAGTGGTCATCGGAGTCCTGAGGTGCCCACCAAAGGCAGCTACATGGCACTTCTGCTTTAAAAGCCAAGAGCACCAAAGCAATGCCTGAAATCAATGCTCTTGGATTTGGGCAGGTGACATAAACTTCTTGTGCTTAGTTTAATCAACTGTCTAAAAAAACCCCAACCAACAACCCAACAAAAGGCAAAAAAAAAACAAACAAAAAAATCTATTTACTTGTGTGCAAGGCTGTCAGACTCTTGGCGTGCAAAAATCACTTTGAAATTCATAGCAGCCCTACTCAAACCTACAGCGTTTGTCTGTATAACAGTTGGGTATTAGAAGTTCTCCCATTTGCTTTCAGTGCGGTGTACTTTTGGTTTCAGCAACGTGCTATGTACAGTGTGAGCTGCTTTTTTTTTTTTTCCCCACTTAGTGCAGGGTTCAAGTTGTCTCCAGAGCAAAAAGAGGATGGGAAGTTCCAACTCTTTTCAGTCAACCTCGTGATTCTTCTTGAGGAGAGATGCAGAGAATCATTGCAAGGTCTTTGCATTCTCTTGTGTGGTGCAAGGGTCTTGTACTGGTGGTCTGCAGGAAGTGTCTTCACTATAATCTTGATGCAGGAAAACACTCAGGCAGCTTTCTAATGCAGAGGGATGTTTTCCCATCGCAGATTCCATTTTCTTGTGAGCAGCCCCTACAAGTACCATGTAAAATCCTGTAGAGACCATTTTCCGTTTGGTTGGATTTTTCCTGCTTGTGTGGATCTTTTTTCTCCCTCTGTTGTGAACTGCCTTTCCTTGTCTTGTACTCTGAAGATGATGTTGCAGCCTTCTCTTCCCCTCTCTTTCTCTCTCTTTCTCTCTCTCTCTCTCTCTCCCTCCCTCCCTCCCTTCCCCTTTTCCCATCTCCACTGTTCTTCTTTTTTTCCCTATGTGTGACCAGACTCAGACGCAGTTGGAGCATGCCCGAATACGGGAGCTCGAGCAGAGCCTGCTGTTCGAGAAGGCACAGGCTGAAAAACTCCTCAGAGAATTAGAGGACACCAGGGTAATCGACCCCCACTTGCCCTGCCTGCAGAACAGCGCGCTTGCCCCCCGCGTTGATGCTCATGACGCCTTGCTTTGGGTTTCTTTCTTTTGGTTTTTGTGGGGTTGGTTGATTCGTTTGGTTTTGGGTTTGTTTTGGGGTTTGTTTTTTTTTGGCTTGAATTTAGGCTTCCCTGATATGTTTTGTTTGGTTTTTATTTGCTCTCTCTCCTGGAAAAAATAGTACGATATAATTTCTAGCTTTGCTTCTTGTGTGGGGGCTTGTTTCTCAGATTGAGTTTGCTTCTCTGCCCCATGCCACCATTTGACACATGAGCTCTTCACAATTCATCTTTCAATTAACATGCGTGAATAATATCTGCACCCTGCACAATTCCTCCTGCCTTGAGGCTCCCCCAGGCTCTAATAGGAAATAACATTGCAATCAGCATTCCCTTTGTCCCCCCCTCCAGTTGTGGGAGCTGCCACCTGAAATGGAAGATACTGGTGAGTGCAGGTGGACCGGCTCTGATCCTTGGCCATGCCTGCAACAGGACAGGCTGCCCAGATGAACAGCGCACCCGAGCCCAAGAGCAGACAGATATGGAAAGGGCTTTTTCATGCTGGTGTGGTGTGGGAAGCGGCAAACTTGCTACACTGAGCTTGCTTCTCGTCAATGGATTTTAGAGCTGTAGAAAACACAAACGTGAGGTTCTCCAAAAAGACTAAATGGTTTGAATGCCCCTGTGCCCACCTAAAATAAACCCCACCCAGCTTCCTGGGCTGAGGGTTAGCAGGGAAAATGGCAATTGAAATGAAGTGGAATTGATCATTTGTGTCTACGCTTGGTTTCCTTGGTTCTTCTGCCTTTTTCTAATATCTCATCTAGTCAGTTCTGCTCTTCTCCATCCATAGCTGCAGCATCCTGAGCTCCCTGTGACTAGCAGGTAGTTCAGCCCTGTGAGGTTACATTCAGATCGTAAGACATTGATCCACAGCCCTTTTGCTCAGCGTTAACCATGGCCAGATTGATTGTCTTGCATCCTCCAGCCTTCTGCGTTATTTTTACTTTGCTAATAAACTCTAACAAGTACTCGGCTGTAAAAAAAAAAAACCAAACCTTTTCCTTTTTACACCAGGGTAAACAAATCAGGATGCAGAAGAGAGAAGTCTGTAGGCTGAGGATTGCTGAGCAATAAAGGAAACATGATGTGCTTAATGCTGGTTTCAATGCCTGTGATGTTCCTGCATGTGCAGTCACATTTCCTCTGTGCATCGTCTGGCACGATGCTGAGCCTGGAAATATAATGCCCTTTCAGGACATTATTTTTCTTAAACCACTGTTGCTCTCTAGTGAATTTTAAGGGTTGTGTCAAAGATGTGTGTTTTTCTGTGGAAAATGAGAGGTTTGTATTAGAAAAAAAACCAAAACAACAGCACAAATTGCAATTGGCAACGTTACTTACCGGTGATGGTTACCCTGGTGCAAAACTGTACTCGGATCAGAGGGTGCTGGGAATTCTTTTCCTGTTTATTTGAATTTTCACTAATGTACTTTGGATTTACTTCCACTGGAGCACACTTACTAAAAGGAAGGGTGCAGCGATGAGAGGTGGGGACTGACTTTGTCTTCTCTGTCGTGTTGCAGTTAACCACGGTAGCTGAGAAGTCCCGAATCCTGCAGCTGGAGGAGGAGCTGAGCCTCAGGCGCAGCGAGGTGGACGAGCTTCGGCAGTGCCTCAGGAGCTCTCATCAAGCAGAGACCCCTGAGCATAACCTCGGCTTGCAGTCGGAGGCTCTTCGTCTACGGGATCAGCTGCTGTCTGCCAACAAGGAGCATCAGAAGGAGAGCAGCCAGCTAAAGGAGAAGTACGAGAAGACATTAAAGAAGTACCAGCAGGAGATGGAGAAGCTGAAATCTGTTAATGAGAAGTACTCACAGGAAATCATTGACCTAAAGCATAAGGTTCAGCAAGCCACTAATGAGAACATGGGGCTCATGGACAACTGGAAGTCCAAGTTGGACACGTTAGCTTCTGACCACCAGAAGTCTCTGGAGGACCTGAAAGCCACGTTGAACACAGGACCCGACACCCAGCACAAGGAGATTGTGGAACTAAAGGCGGTGGTGGAGAGTATAAAGATGGAGCACCAGCTTGAGTTGGAGAACCTGAAAGCAAAGCATGACATTGAGACAGCTGTTCATATAAAGGAGAAAGAGAGTCTCAAACTGAAGCTGCAGGAGGCTCTGGATGAAGTGGAAAAAAACAACGGCAACTGGAAAATGCAACTGGAAACAAAAAGCAATCAGCACCTTCTTGAGCTCCAAGATGTGAAGGACAAGTGTCGAGATGCTGAGCTAAGGGTGCTTGAACTGGAGAAACTTCATGGTGAATACAAAGATCAGACACAGGCAATAGCTTTCTTGAAAGAGCAGATTTCTTTGGCTGAGAAGAAGATGTTGGACTATGAAACGTTACAGAAAACAGAAGCCCACAGCAAACAGGAGATCCACAGATTGCAGGAAAAAGTGCTTGTCTTAGAGAACAAGCTGCAGTCCATGGAGGCCCTGCATCCTTCTCAGCATGCAAATGTATGACTGCCGGGTCATTTTGCTTGTTTATCATCATTGTTGGTAACCCTTCCTAGGAGTAGCCCTCAGCTCCTGCCTTGTGCAGTTTTCTGAGGCTTTTATGCCTCAAAGTATCTGGATGTTTTTACCTCTTGTCGACAACCCTTTTTCTGCACCTCATCTCCGTGCTGAAGGTGTCTTCCCACTCTTGAAAGCCAATGTGGTGGCACAATTGGAAGAAATGAGTCAAGAGAAGCAAGTGGGCCACATCTGGGCTTGAAAGCACATGAGTCCTGTGGCAGCAGAGTAGGGCTATCATGGTGGTCTCTCAGCCTGAGCAAGCAGCGTTCCTAGCTGGAAATGTATCAGTTCTACAATAGAGCTGTTGTTCTCCAGGGAGCTGCAGCAGCCTTAGGGTATCATTGAGCAAGGCCCTTTTAGGGGTGGGTGGAGGAAAGGGCAAAAGAGTCATCACTGCCCACGCTGAGATAGAGCGTGTAGCTTGCTCAGCACGTGGAGCATGGTTTGGGAGCCTCGGTTAGGAGACTGAGCTGGAGGTGTGTGCCAGCAACGTGGCAGAGGCAGCCTGGAGCCTTCACAGCATATCTGGGAGACGCAGGGGGATGTTGACTGTGAGGATTATAGTGGAAGAGCTGCTAGCAAGGGTCAGGATGGCTCCAGGCTGGGGAAATAAAATTCCTGATTGAATAAGTGTCCTGAGCCTCCCAGGCAAGGTTAGAATAAGAGTGGTAATAATATAAAGAGGTCAATTTTCTGTGGCCTTTGTATCTTTTTCAGTGATCCTCATTTCTTTCATTATTTGCCGCAAGATGCCACCCTGCCTTTGTGCATGACACTGGGACACGTGGCTGGCTTTGCACTGGAGCCAGGGGGGAGATTGCTACTCATGGCTCTAGGCTGGATCCACCCCTGTAGGTGTTTGGATTCTCTGTGAGAAATGAGCAAACACCCAACTTACAACTTGTCCCAGGGGGGATGCAGAAAACAGAAATAAGCCATGAAATGTGCACATTTTAAGAATACTCATTGGAAATCTGTCGCTGGCAATGTAGTCAGTCGCTGTTGCAGCCCGAGGTGCCAGTCAACTGAATACAATGCCTGTCTTTAATTTGCCAACCTGAACAGCCCCGCTGAAATCGGTTGCACCTCCAGGCAGCAAAGTGAAGCCCGTGAGTTACCGTTGGCCAAGTCAGAGCTTCACACCTCCAAAAAGGGCACATTGAACCAGACAGGAGAGGCAGAAGCCCAAGGAGGAATCCACAGCATTACTGGTGTTTCAAGGGTTGCTCAGTGTGTTTCATCTAGTAAAGACAGTTGTGAACCACAAGTACAGCAGGGCCCTGGGAAGAGTGGGTTGTTATTACATGTCACATAATATAGCCAATATTCCGATGGGAATGGATGCAGAAGAAGCAGCTGGAGGCTCGTGCCAGAGCCCTTTGGATAAATGAGAGGGCTCTGGGGGATATTGATATTGGATCAGAAGCAGGGAGTCTTGAAGTAATTATTTTAACTATGTGTTGATTAAGATCAGGAAAATGTGGCAAGAAACACGGGTGAAAGCCTTGAAGTATCACAGGACAAATTCTATTTTTAAATATCTTGGCTAATTTAATGTGATTGTAGCATTAACTACACAAATATTTTAAACAAACAAACGTGTCTTACGACCGTCTTTCCCAGACCTTTAAGTGAGAACCACAACTGTGCTTCCAACAAGCAGTTTAAAAGCTTTTTCCTTACCAAAAGTACATCAGGAGGTGTATTTCCCCTTTGGGTGTGCTCCTGCTGCTGTGAGATGTATCCTGCAGCCCACTCAAGCTCCTGGGGACTGACCTGGGGGCTTTCAGTGGTGGTGGCCACAGCAACTGCTTGATCTTGGCCATGTGCTGAGGTCCCACAGAAGGCTGCTGGACATGGAGGCTTGAAGGGCTGAAGTGTAGCCTCTGCAGTGGAAAGCTTGGCCATGAGCTCTGCAGTCTCTGGCTTTTCATTTCAGAATAGATAAATGAGGATGGGGAAAAGGCAGAATCCTTTAAATGCACCAGCATTTGCTTTTAGTTATTGTTATTAATGTGTTCATTCTCTAATAATTTTATTTCTCAGTGTTTATCACTATTTTTATAACTTTGGGCGCAGTTACGTTCTTCAGAAGCTGAGGACCTTGTCCGATAGGTCTCAAGCTGAATGGTTAAGAGCATTTGCACCTGAATATTGACTATGGTTGACCACAGGAGACCAGTCTGAAGGAGAGCAGCTCCTCTGTTGCTCTGAACAAGCTCTCAAGTGTATGAAAGCTGGGACCAGAGCTTGCAGGGAAAGCAAGCTGATCTCTCTTTCCCTGCAGAGTGAATCTGGCTGTTGTGCTCAGCTGCCTGTTGTGTGTGGGCACTCTCAGATGGTGCCAGTTAGCCTACGATAGTACCCAGCTGTAGATGTGACTCCTCAAAAGCCTTTTTTTCCCTCTCAGGAAGGACATAAAACATTGTTACTTGGGCACTGGATACACTTCTGCTTTGGACGGGGATTTGTGACTATTAACTTTGCTTTGAGGTTTTGGGCAAAGTTTTTGGTTTACATCTCGTGTTTTACGTTTATTTCAGATGATTGAAACTAATGATATCTCAGAAGAAAAGATAAAGATGAAGCAAACTATGGAAGGTATAAAATGTTACTGCTTTTTCTTGGAACACCCTGTTCTAGTGGCCCATGTACCTTCCTTTTCTCTACCTTTCTGCTCCTGTAGAGATGACTGTGTGGAAGGGGCTTAGGAAGCCGTTTACATCTCTTAAGGTTTGCTGGGTAACATTTGTTGTCTGGCTTTTTTTTTTTTTTCCCCTTCTAATCTGGCTGAGCATATGCAAGGTGGATGTTTTCACTTGTGTTACGGACTCACCATGCAGATGGTGCAGGTTGGAGACAGATGTGGGGAAATGGGTGCACTCCATCCCATCACTGATTTTTACAGCAGATAAAATCCAGACATTAAATGTAATTTGTTCATAGGAGAGGACTGCTGATGGTGGGTATTAATGTGACTGTCTTAAAATAAAGGGGGAATAATTTCTTTTTAATTAAGTTTACTATAAATCAAATCCATCCATTTAACGAAACGTAGAATTTATGAACTCAGAAAATTTGTATAAAGTAGCTTTGAAACTGAATTGCAGTCGGGCTCCCTCGCAGGGAGGGTCAGCTGTAACCCCTGGTCTGAGCAACAGCAACCTGGCAAGATTAGAGGGGCTCTGTTAGGAGCTGTGCATGTCACATGCTTCTGGGTGTCTGTGGAGGACCCGGGGCTGTTCCAAGACACGTAAGATGCTTCCACATCTTCCCTTGCTCATTCTGTGCTTCCCAGGGACTCGTATTTCTTCATTCTTCTTTAGGGTGGTTTGTTGGTTTTGGTTGGGTTTTTTGGTTGGTTGTTTTGTGGGGGTTTTTTTAGCAGAAAATGTTCTCAGTGTAGGTCACAGAGGTGCTCTCTAAAGACCTAACTTGTCACTTTTCTTTTCAAATGGCATTTGGCATATGGTGGCATAGCTTGTTCATAATTATTCACCTCTAAGGAACCTGTTGTCTGCACAGCCCTTGGTAAAGTCCTGCTGAGGATGGAGCAACCTCAACAGAGGTTACTAGGCGTTTTTACTGACTTAAACTTCACTTAATAGAAACTTTATTTAGTTTAAGCCTCCCTCCAGCTGTTTGCAGACTCAGAGAGAGGTGTTTTATCCAATTTCCATCTGCCCTCAGTGCTAGCTAGGCACTGTCAGTCGCCTCATCACTCTCTTTGCAGGTACAAGGTTACATATGTGCTGTATCAAATTGTGTGCTGATTGACAAGTGATTCCCACCTAGTGAGGGCTGAGCATAAATAGGTCCATCAGCCACTGCTCTTAAAACAGCTGCTCAGACCATGTGCATGTTGTTTCAGATGTACTAAAACCAACCAGTTCAGACTTGAGTCACAAAAGCATCAGACTTCAAATCTACAGCTCTGAGTGTGGAAATGCATCTGTTCCAGAAAACATGTCTTTTAAAACTGTAGTTTTAAACTCCTTCCAGTGTAGGAGATAACATAAAGAAATGGGCTGCAAGTGCTTTTCTTTATTGATGTTTTATTCCCCTTTTTTCCCCGCCCCTAGTTGTGGTTGCTTTCTTAAACCTGTCTGATATGGCTTCCCAGCTCAGTATCCTGCCTCCTAATGCCTGGCTGGTGGGAAGATGCAGCAAGAAACACCCATTACCTGTCTCCTGCTAGTTCCCTGCCCATGGAGGGTACCACTGCCATGCCCCTGTCACACCCCAGCCCCTGCCGTACACTCAGTACCTTCCTGATTTGCACAAAGCACTTTCCAAGCTTCTAATCTTTGCCTTTTCGTTCTCCAACAGACCTCCAAGACAAGCTGAGTAAGAGAGACAAGGAGGTGTCATCACTGGTGTCCCAGACCGAAACTCTAAGGGCCCAAGTAAGTGGTAAGTTTCCCTAATCCAGTACTGGTGGGAATGAAGTGTTTCCCTGCTCGTCTTCTGTACTGGTGTTGAACAAGGGCCCAAGTGCTGAAATGGGCTGGTGTAAAACATGACACTGCCTGGCTTTTGGTGGGTATTACTGGTAAAAATTTGTTCAGGAGTTTTGGTCTCTTTTTCAGGAGTTTAGGCTCAAATGCAGCAGATGTTTGTTGTTGCTGAGATCCCTTAAACAGGGCCAGGTCCAGGGCTAACTGGGTCTGTGCTTTTAGGAGTGGGCCTCGGGGAGAGGCAAAAAGCAGGAACGTAAGTAAAGGACTAAGTGGCCTTTCTTCCCCCTGTACCCTCTGCTTCTCTCAGCTTTGGAAAACAAATGCAAAACAGCAGAGAAGAAGACTGAGTCGGTGTTAAAAGAAAAGAAGAGGCTGGAAGGTGAACTGGAAGCCTTGACCAAGAAAACACACGATGCTTCAGGGCAACTGGTCCTGATTAGCCAGGAGCTACTCAAGAAGGAAAGGTCAGTCTGCAGGGCTGAGGGATGGAGCTGGAGATGGGCCTTTGTGTGTGTTCGTGTTTGCTCAGGGTGCTGTAATTTGCCACCAAAAGAGAGCTGAGGGTTGAATTGTTAAAGTCCAGCCCCCAGCTTTCCTGTTTGTTAGAGATGTGGGAATTTGTTTAAAATTGGGGACTGTGAATTTTCAAAGGAACTGCCCTTTCACTGCTTGCCAGGAGCTGCAAGACAGCTCATTGCCCACGTAGCTGCTGAATGAAGTCATCTGTGAGCCAGCCAAGCTGTTTGCTGCCGTGCTTTGAAATACCATGCCCCATGCAGGTCCTGGTCTCTTTAAAGCTGGCACAGTGGGGAGGACTGGAGACCTGAAGCCCCCGGAGTGGTGGGACTTGGGTCGGGTTTGCTCGCTGGCCTTTCTTTGGATCTGTGGCAAAGGTGGGAGGGAGAACAGCAGGACCCCAGTGGTGTGTGGGCTCCAGAAATGTCTTCACCTTTTCATGCTGCTTCTTTCAGGAGCCTGAACGAGCTGAGAGTGTTGTTACTGGAGGCAAACCGGCACTCGCCTGGGCCAGAGCGGGACCTGAGCCGGGAAGTGCACAAAGCCGAGTGGCGGCTGAAGGAACAGAAGCTCAAAGATGACATCAAGGGACTTCGAGAGAAACTGGTTGTGCTGGTGAGGGCACTAAACCCCTCCTGGCCTTGGCCTGGGGAGCTGGAGGGCTCTGTACTGCTCGTGGGGGGGTCCCAGCCCTTCATTCTTGTTCCAAGTCCTTGCAATTTCCTTTTGTGCTACTGAGCATCTGATGGAAACTTCCCTGATAGCGCCTGCGAGCTGTGTCCTGACTTTGCTGCTTAATGAGGTGCTGCTAAGGTGTCCATATGTCCTTCTCCAGTGTTTCTCTGTTCCCACAGGTTTTAGATCCATGGCTAAATAGGGCTACAATTTGTGGGAGAAACTGAAGGTCAGTCAGCTGTGCCATGATGTTGTACACATTCCCTGAACTAGGAATAAGCAGTGTCCTCTAATTCCTGTGTACTTCAGTGTCCTCCAGTGGTTGAAATGTGAATAATTTATTCAAACTCTGCTGGGAACAAATTGGAGCTGCCGGTTGCACTTCACACAGTTGCCTTTTGAGTTGTGCTCTGACCCCATCTGCTGTTGAAATCAGAGCTTGGTTATATGAGTTACTGTGGATTTTTACTTTGCTTAGTTTCTGTGGTTATTGGTGTTAATCTAACACGCTCCTGTTCCCCCTTTGCTGTATAAGGACAAGGAAAAATCGGTAACGGATCAGCGGCGATACTCCCTGATCGACCCCTCGTCAGAGTCGGAGGTGATCCGGCTGCAGCACCGGCTGGTCAGCACGGAGGACGTGCTGCGCAACGCGCTGGAGCAAGGCCACCAGATGGAGAAGCTCATGGAAGCGATGAGGCTCTCCTCTGAGAAAACACAGGTAGAACATCAGCAATTTTCCCCCGGGTCACTCAGCCCTCGGGATCTCCTGGGATCTTGCCCTGTGCTGGGGGGTGATGCGGTCAGCCAGGTCCCTTTCTCTCTGCTGGAAACAGCCTGGCAAGACTTTGTGCTGTCAGATGGAGCTTTAACACTTATGAGAGGTCTTGCTAGTTGGTAATTACGGGTCCTTTAGTGCTCTGCAAGAATGGTGGTTGAATGAGGTGTTTTGGGGAAGGTTGCAGTGTGAGTAACTGGTCATTGTGTACAATGACATGTGGCTGCATATCCTTGTGGTACAGGCACTTTATAATATGGAAGGTGAGGGTTTCTGCCATCCCTTTTCTTTGAGTGGTTTATTTCCTTGTAGAAGCTTAAGAGGTGACTCTGGGAAAATGTTTTCCATTTCTCTTACCAGCTCTGGGAGGCATCTCTACATCTGGTCTGGGTTTGCTGATGGACCATGTATGTTCCCATTCCAGTTACTGTCTTTGCCCAACTTCCTTTGGTCTCCTTTTGTTTCTTCTGACAAAAGCAAAACTGCTTCTATTGTTTGTCTTGCATCCTTCTTTGTGCAAGTGAAGGCTGCAAATATCTTGACTCTCCACATTTGGCTTTCCCCATCTCACCCCTGTGGTGTCTAAGCCCTGACAGGCTCCTGCGAAGTGCCGTGCCCCTTGTGCCAAGCTTTGTGGCTCGCGTCCTTTATTGCTCTTGTAACTGTACTTTCTCTTGTGTCTGCAGCCAGGTCATGGCTTTGAGAGCCCAGATGCAGCAGTGCTCCTCTCATACTTGCTCATTTAAAACCTTAGCTGAAAAATGCCTTCCTCTTGCATTAATGAGCTGCAGTTCACATTCAAGCAGGCACCTTCGGACAGTACAGAACAAGCCACTAGACACAGAGCATGGGCAGAGAGCTTGTTTTCTCTGATGCAGGTGCAGATATGTTGTGGTAGGTAAGCTGGGGGGTCTTCTTCTCCTGTGACACTGTCTTCTGCAGAGTTTGCAGCTACACTGAGTGGCTGTTTGCACTGCAGCAGGACAGGCAGGGAGGCAGGAGGGTGCCCAGTAAAAATCGCAGCCCTGGAAGCTCTGCTGGCTCCGCTGAGCAGCTGTGGGCTGCAGACCAGCCTCTTGATATCCCGCAGTGCAGCGGCAGCAGCCGTCTGCCAGCACCAGACAGGACAGCTGGAGTCGTGATGACAAGTTTGTGGCAGTCCAAGAAGTGCTATAATCCTGTCAGTACCTCCAGAGCGACTTGAGCGTCTGCTGTAATTGCCGTGTGTCAAGTGAAAATGCATCATGACAACCTCGTCTGTTGGAAGCTGTGGGAGGGGTGGGGAAAGTTATTCTCTGTGCTTTAATGCCAAGTGCCTTAAGAAGAGGAAATCTTCCCTTTCGCATTCCTGGCTCTAGAGGTGGTGCAGGTGGGAATTATCTCTTCCCCAACTGTAGGAAGTAACTCGTTTTATGTCAGCTGACTTGGAATGAACCTTATGAGGTCAGCTAATCAATCCCTGGCAGTACTTTGATACTTTCATGCTTCAGAAATCTTAGCAATACAAGAAGATAGTCTTATAGCTTCAACTACGGGCCGTGGTACTAAGAGACAGCGGGAGGATTACTGCGGGAAGCTAGCCTTCAAACTGCCAGTGATGTCAGCTTTTTAAAGTGCCTTGTTATGAGGAAGTCTGGATCAAAGCTCCCTACTTTCCATCTGATATCTGTTCATCCTTCCCCTTTGGAAGGGGAGTTGTTAACCAGAGGCTTTCGGGCTGAGCTTGAGGACGTTGCTGGCCTAAAGTGACCCTGGTGCAGTAGTTGAGGAATTAGAATCATAGAATGGTTTGGGCTGGAAAGAATGTCTAAAGGTCACCTAGTCCAACACCCTGCAGCAAGCAGGGACATCCTCAACTAGATCAGGTTACTCAGAGCCTCATCAAGCCTCATCTTGAATGTCTCCAGGGGTGGGGCCTCAACCACCTCCCTGGACAACCTGTTCCAGTGCTCCACCACCCCCATCGTAAAGAACTTCTTCCTAACATCCCATCTAAATCTACCCTTGTCTAGTTTAAAACCATTGCCCCTCATTCTATTGCTACGTGCCCTTAGAAACAGCATTAGTTCTGTTCTCACTCAGACCAGGACAACAGCTCCTCTCCAGCTCTCTTGCAGGCCCCCCTCAGGTACTGGAAGGTTGCTTTAAGGTCTCCCCAGAGCCTCCTCCAGGCTGAACAACCCCAGCTCCCTCAGCCTGTCTTCATAGGAGAGGTGCTCCAGCCCTCTGATCATTTTCGTGGCCCTCCACTGGACCAGCTCCATCAGGTCCATGTCCTTCCTGTGCTGAGGGCTCCAGAACTGGACTCAGTACTCTAGGTGAGCAAAGTGGCAGAACCCCCCATCTCCCCCATCTGCTGGCCACACTTGTTTTGATGCAGCCCAGGATGTGATTGACCTTTTTGGGAACTGATAGTTCCACCCCAGGAGCCACGTGTCCTCTGTAACCCATTCTGCTTTATCTTCTGACCTCTCATCTTCTCTGCCAGCAGCAGCTGCTGCCCAGGGACCTGCCTTGGCACAGCCCTCCCTTTGTCTGTAAAGCCTTCGCTTTGCAGCATGCTCCGGGAGGAGATTGCTGCTCGCCACCACTGCTGTCCCTTCACCGGCGTAGCCGGTCACCGCGCTCTGCAGCCACCAACGTGCGCGGCTGGACTTGCTGCTGGGCGGGGAGGTGCAAGGGGAGCAGAAGGGCACTGTGTCTTCATTTCATTGTCGAGGAATTGCTGCTGTGCTCTTTCCACTCCTGCTGCTGCAAAGTATTTCTCCTGTAATAGAGCAAGAGGCAATTTGTCTTCTTCATGTCTTGGGAGACCCTGATCTCCCAGCTTTGCAGGAAATGACAAGGATTTGGCACTCGAGCCCTTTCTGGGGGTGTTTGCAGTCATTGGTCTGGCAGCTTTTTTATTTAATTTCAATTAATTTTATTTAATTTCAAGCAAATTATACCGCTTTGTTCATGTCCCTGTACTCGGCACTGGGGAGGCCACACCTGAAATACTGGGTTTGGGTTTGGGCCCCTCACTCCCCAAAGGACATTGAGGGGCTGGAGCACGGCCAGAGAAGGGCAACGGAGCTGGGGAAGGGGCTGGAGCACAAGGGGGGTGAGGAACAGCTGAGGGACCTGGGCTTGTTCAGCCTGGAGAGAAGGAGGCTCAGGGGAGACCTTCTGGCTCTCGACAGCTCCCTGAGAGGAGGTTGGAGGCAGAGGGGGTCGGGCTCTGCTCCCAAGGAACAACTGACAGGACAAGAGGAACCGGCCTCAAGTTGCACCAGGGGAGGTTTAGGCTGGACATGAGGAAAAACTACTTCACTGAAAGGATTGTCAGGGCCTGTCCCCGGCTGCCTGGGGCAGTGGTGGAGTCCCTGTGATCCCTGCAGGGGTTTCAAAGCCATGGAGTTGTGCTGCTGAGGGACATGGTTCAGTGGTGGGATTGGCAGTGCTGGGTTAATGGTTGGACTCAGTGATCTTAAAGGTCTTTTCCAACCAAAATGATTCTGTGATTATCGTGACAAAACCAAAGGTTACTGAGACCAAATCTCAAACCTAATTCCTAGTATCTGACAGCTCCTTAGTGCACAGCCTGGGTGTGCTGCAGCCAGGGTGGGATATGTTGCCTTGGGCAAGGCCTGAGTCTCCCATAGTCCTGGGTGCAGACCCCAAGGCTGAGTCACTACAGCAGCACTGCTCTTGCCATCCATCCAGGCAGGATTCACTGCCTGGCAAACAGCTCAGGCTCTCAAGGCAGAGCTTGGTTTGAATCTCTGCCTGTTTTTCCTGCCCAAATTAAACCTCTGTCCCGTAGGGTTGATTATGCACCTTCGTGGTCGCAGTAAGAATGGAAGCTGCGTAGCTGGGACTCATCTAATGATGGCTTTTAAACCTTGCAGTGTTGTCTCCCCATAATGTCTGGTTCTGCTGCCATCAGCAATTCACCAGCAACTGTGAATCTGATTATCACGACCCAAGCAACCGACATCTGACATGCTGTGACTTCAGGCTGCAGCTTTCTTCTCCTGTTTGTGTCGGTTGTACTGTCATTTTGAAGCTGAAGGGCTCCATATTACCCCTGCTACAGAAACATTATAAATGTTTAAAAGTTCTTGTGCTTTCTAAAGATAGAACAGCCTGTCCTGGCTGCCAGACTCGTCCCCAGAGATGGGAAATGGGGAATGGCAAATGTCCTTTTCACTGCTGGGCTGTCCGCTGTGCCGTGATGTGCAGCTAACGCTGCCCTTGGCAGGGGGTTCGTTTACTGGGATTCGAGTCGGAAGCGAAGAGCGGGTCTGTGTCCATAAGGAACTCGGGGATGCTCTGTAGCTGGGAAGGATGGAGTTCAGCACGTGGGGACAGGGCCAGGGTGCAGAGGGCAGGAAGCTTTTTGCCAAAAGCAGGGCGGGATTTTTGCGTTCTCCTTCCCTTGTGTGGAGCGGGCTGCTGGGGAAGGAGAGGGCAGAGCTGCTGCATTTCAGTGCTCGTAGGCAAACCCGTGAGGCTCTGTGTCCCTCTTCTGTAAATATTGTCTGTTCTCCATTGCAGACCGTTGGAAATTCTGGGTCTGCTAACGGGATTCACCAGCAGGATAAATCCCACAAGCAAGAGGTGAGTTATAAGCAGAATGTTGTTTAAAACCGTGACTACTTCACGTGTTTCCTTGCCCACTGTGCTGGGGACAGTTCTTGGATACGGACAGTTCTGCCAGCAGAGCGTGACTGTGTCATTCCCACAGTGAAAGCCAAGGGGCTTTGCACAACTCCAGTTCCCAGGCATGGTGAGAACCTCACCTTACCATTAAAACCACTTGAAGCCATCAGGAAGGTGCTAATGAGATGCACACTGAGGTGCACCAGATGCTTCTTCTGGAAGCAGCGGTGGAAAGGGAATTTCCCCTCAGTCTCCCGGGTCAATGCCCATATGTCTCTTCTCCTGGTAGCCCCAGCTAGAACCTGATCAGTCTCACATCTCTGCCATCCCCTTTACATGGGTGGCATTTGTGGGGCATGCCATCCTGGTCTCCCACCACTTTCATGATATGCAGGGCAAGACCTGTAGCCTCGGACTTCCTCTCCTCACAGGCAGGATGACCAGCCTGAGGAAGAGGCAGTGTGTCTTACTGGGCAGAGCAGTGGGGCAGGACGTGGCAGGCCTGGTGGCATTCCATGCTGTGCCTCAGTTTCCTCTTCTGTAAAAATACCTCTGTGCTTGTCCTCATCGTGCCTAACAAGGTGTCTCTCCTTTTAGGAGAAGCTCTGATAGAGAAGAGGTGAAGAGGATCATTTCACGCCAGTATCGGCCCCCGTGCACAGTCAGGAAAAACAATACCACATCTGGCTTTAGCGCCGCCAAAAGACCAGACACAGTATTTTTCACTTTAAAGCAGGACAATGTTTGTAATGTACTAACTGATGTAATCAGGACAATCGTGGAGTCCAGTTTTCCAAGACAGCCATTGTTCCAGGAGGGAGCAGAAAGATCTCTCTGGGTTTGGATTCTTACTTGTATTGGTTTTGACTGGGGAATTTCTATTGTTTGAGCTGCCCTTGTCCCACCAGCTGACACGGTCCAGATGACAGCTGCCCTGAGTGGTGGCCGAAGTGTCAGCGAGTCCCAGTAACCCCACAGGAGCTCCAAAGGGATTTGCTTGTGGTGTTCAACTCCAAAGTGCGTGCCCAGAAGCTCCACGCTTCCCACGTGGTCTGTCCCTTCCCTTCCACCCACCCTGGTGTCTTGAAGACCTGCACAAGCGAGTGAAACCTGCTGGGCTGACTTTGCACTGGCATGCGTAGGCTGAGGAAGACGGGGTGCGGGGAGGTGTTTCCCTCCTCACCTTGTAGAAGGACATCACTGTCCTAGAGCACGGAGGCTGCACTTAGTACTTGTATTGTAGCATGTTGTGGGGAATACAATTTCGAGGGGTATTTATTTTGTTTCTCACCCGCTGCTGTTTGGGGAAGGAGCTGTGGTGGCTCTGAGGTTGGGGACAGGCACGTCTTGTTCAGGTGTGGTTGGCTTTTCTTCCTGCAGAGAGGCTGTTGAATGGCCCTGCCCATCCTCTGGGCCACAGCCCAGCCAAGTCCCCCTCACTCATGTGTGTTTTATGTCTTTTTTAGAGCACAGGACTCCACAGACAGCTGGATCTCAGCATCACCAGCCTGAGAGCTCCATGCTGGCCGCAGGCAGTGCGGGACAGATGCCTTGAGGAGATGGTTCTCTCCTTGCCTGTGTAGTCAGACAGCTAATCGGGGATTGCCTGGCCATTCTCCAGAGCTATCCTTGCCTCTTGAGTGTGATGTCCATCCCCTGCTACTGGGAATGGAGGAGGCTAAGGTGCTGCTGTGAGCATTCATCCAGGGGTGGCTGTCCCCATCTGATGGGTACGGGAATCCCTGTGCGTGACCTGAGAATGAGCGTTTGGAGCAGAAAGGAAACCAAGACTGGAGCCCACCCAGCTCTTGTGTCCACACGCAGCGGCGCAGGCCCAGGCAAGGGTCTTGCTCCTTCTTCTGGAGCCTTTACTTTTCTCTTTAACTTTACAGCACAGCTCCCAAGGGACACTAGGGTGGAGGAAGGGGACAAGTTGCTCCTAAAGGGGTGAGAGTCCAGTTCAGATTCGCTGTTCAGTACACAGCAGTATCGTACCGAGCTTCTCCTAGTTAGTGCCTGACTCCTCCAGTCTTCAGAAGCTCTTGTGTAATGATGGGGCATCTGTGAAAGTGGACAAGACAGAAGAGACCACTGAGACAGGAGATCTGAGCCAGACTGCAGGCAGATGAACATCACAGCATGTCAGCTTCCCTGTTTTTTGCCCTGATTTCCTACAAAGTTGTGTGACTTTCCCTTAGCAGGTTCCCAGACACGTACAGCCTTGAAGGATGGGCAGCCAGAAGCAACCTGGGTACTGAGCTTCCCCTAGTTAGTGCCTGACTCCTCCAGCCTTCAAAGACTTGGGCTTCATGGCTGCAGTTCTGCCATGTGGGGGACGTTGCTGAATCTCGGCTAAGAGGCAATGCTGGGCCCTGCTCACTCAGTGCAGGACTGGTGATCTCTGTCCATTCAAAGGGAAGAGGAGGAGAGAGGAAGGTGCCTTCAGGGGAGTAAAGCAGGTCAGAAAACACAGCTTAAACCCAGTGCAGGGCAGTGGGGGCAGAGCTCAGCTTCTAACTGGCTGGAAATAATTCAAGTGGGGTCCCGTCCTGCCTTGTAGAAGTGTTTCATCAGCTCTCACTAATCCACTGGGAAGGTTGCCACATCTCTGCCTAGCTCTGGGACTTTCCCAAAGGATCATAGGGGTGGTCTCCAAAATCCTCCTGGTTGGTGTATTCATCTCGTAAGCAATTTAGGAAAATCCCGGCGGGAGTGTTTGCTCAGTGACAGTGAAAACCTCACTGGCAGCTGCTGGTTTTAAGAATTTAGGGCTAGTGTTTCCCAAAGTGCTTGTGCTGGCTGAATGATCTCTGAAGTCATGTCTGCAGCTCCTGCTGGTTTGAGTGGAGCTACCAGAGCGTTCCCTGCAGTGCTGCCTGTTTCAAGCCCAGGGCTTCCCAGGCACCTGCATGTGGGAGAGCCTTTTCTGGTTTGCAGCTTATTTTCCCTCATAGGTCTTCCAGTGACTTGTGACCAGCTGCCTTCATCTACAGAGGAAAGATAACTGCATTTGTCCACCTCCCTTGATGGACTTTTGGCTCTGCCCAGGACAGGATCCCCCAGGAGTGGATATGGGGACCACATATTTGGTTCTATTAATCAGATCCAAAGTTGCCAGGGTGGCAGTGGTTCAGGGTGGAGGAATCTCTGTCTCCTGTCTCTTCCCAGGGGCCATCTCCTGTGAGCAGCTCAAACCTGTGGCTCATCCTGGTCAGTTCAGGTGACAATGCACAAGAGCAGCAGATAGGTCAAAGCAAGTTTAAAATTAGTGCTGATGGTCTTCTCTGTCTGTAAGTAGCCACGCTGGTCCCTAAGGGTCAGCCAGGAGCTGATGGCACTTCTTGGCTTTCTGTGGAGGCTTTCTATGCAGGCTGTGTGGTCTTTGGGGTGCAGGTCCGTGGGAGCTGCTCCTCCCTCTCCAAAACTGGCACAGGCTTCCCAAAGGCATCTGCCTCTGATTGCCATTCTGAGGTTGTAAGAGACCAAACTAGGGACAGACTTGGAAAGGGCAAGGAGGAAATTCCCCAACCCCTCTATTTATTTGTAAGTTTAAGTGCTATTTTTGCCTATTTGATGGTGTATAAGGTACTTCATGATATTCAGTCTTACTGGCTTTGTTCTTTGGGAGAGATTCTCGAGGGCGTTGGAGCACTGGTGCACCCGTCTCCTGTTGTGGGTCAGGGGCTGGTTCCTGATCGTGCCTTCACTGCCCCTTCGGCTTCAGCCTTGCTCTTATCTCAATCCCCAAGAGCTGGTTCAGGGGGAGCTGTGTTCTCCCCAGCCCCTCTCCCAGCTTGTGTGCGCCATGCTGGTTTTGGAGCCGAGCCCCAAGCATCATGCCCCAGAGCACCAGCGCAGGGTGGGGAGCAGGAGGTGGCACTGCTGGAGCCCCTGGCACCAGGGGAGGGACCAGCACCCTGGCTGTGAGACCAGCTGCGTTACCTCAGTGGTTAGTGATGCTTTTCTGCTGAAAGCTGAGATGCTACCCGGTGAAAGAAAGGCTTTGAAATGCAGACTGCTCCATGTTTAGCCATTTCTTTTTCTCTAACCCGCTAGACCAAAGGGAAAAGGATCAGGCTTGGCTGCCCATTTCAGCTTTACCCCTCCTACAGCACCCAGAGCTCTGGAGCGAGGGGCAACCTGAGCGACGGGTGCAAAGATGCTAGCCAAGGCTTTACAGCTCTCGCCTGCCCCTGCCACCAGCAGTTCCTCTGGCTTGCAGTAGAGATGCATGAGGGTTTCATTAAAACAAAACGCTGCAAATGACACTGTCAAAGTCTTAAAAATCCCACTACTCTGATGTTCGGCAGCTTTAGCAGCTCAACACTATCTTATAGGGAGTTAATAATACACTAAGATCCTATAGGCCTCCGGTAAGTTACCAGAATAAAGACGATACTAGATGTATAAATGGATGATAACCTTTTACCCGTACACTATGTATTACAATTTTGTAGCTTAGTCATTTTTTGGCTATCAGATTTTGTTAGTATGATATAAAAAAAAAAAAAGGGGGGGGGGGGGGGGGGAAAAAAAAAAAAGGTTT